>PVKE010017157.1:0-31115 GCA_004027555.1 Craseonycteris thonglongyai
TTTTTTTTTTTTTTTTTTTTTTTTAAGATTTATTTATTGTTTTTGACAGAGAGAAATACAGAGTTAGAGACAGAGAGAAGGAGGAGGGCCCAGAACAGTCTCCATAGTTGCACATCATCGGTTTTTCCACATAGTTTCATTCCACAGGTGGGCTTGGGGCTGTACAGGGCAGGAACTGGACTGGGGTCTCACCCTGGTGAGAACTGAACTGGGGGCACTCCCCAGTTCAGCAAATGGGTCTGCACGGACCGGGGCCGGGATTCGATCCTTGGTCCCCGGGGCTGCAAAGTGAGCGCCTAACCCACTGAGTCATCCCGACTTCCCCAGGTGTCTTAAGAAGGATAAGGAACAAGATATTCCTTACTCTTATTATTTTACTTTTTTTTTTATCATACATTGAACCACCAATCTCCAAGGATGTGATCCCTTACACTCTGCTGGGTCTGGGAGCAAACACAACAGTGTAAGGCAAGTGACAATGATAAGGTTTGCCCATGAAGCAGTTTAAGCCTCTTGTGTACTGTGGCATCTGTGAGGAGGGCACCCCACACTACATTGCCAGTGGATTCCTGTACCCCATCAGGGACCAGTGTCTGGACTCCTCTTCAGGGACGCCCTTTTAACAGGACAGGTCAGTGCGATTGGTCCTGTAGGATGGGGAGGTAGGATAACTTAGCTCAGCAGCCACTGCCTGAGCTATCATTGGCTCAGTTGGTCACACTTATATCCCAATACAGTCTCTTGGGGAATCTCGGCCTGTTGCAAAAGCCAGTTACCCAGCTCTCCTACTTGCCCCTGGGGTTACCAGTCCAGAGACTTGGTGTGTAGACCATGGAGAAACAGACTGATGAGGTCAGTCTTCCAGGTTAGGTGCCAATTAAGCAATTACAGCGCTTGCAGACTGATGTCACCACAGCTTTAAAGAGCAGAAGGACCTGAGGCACACTCCATAAAACTGTTTAGGATATAAAAAAAGAGGTAGATTATTGAAGGCATTTACCATGTCTGACATTAATTCATTTCAGTTTTAAGCAACATAATGCATTTAAACTACTTGGCACAGTCCTTGGGATATGGTTATACCATATAAATGTTATGAAGTACCTGGACCCAGGAGACTCAGTTCAGCGAAGTCTTAGGAAGTGACATATGAGCTGAGATCCAGTGAGTTAGAGTTAGCAAGAAGGAACAAGGTAGGAGAGAAAACAGCTTTCCAGGCAGAAAGGCTGACATGTGCAAAGGCCCTTAAGTCACAGGGTGAATGACTCCTGATAGTGCTGAAGGATGGTTTCATTCACCTTTGCACTGCCCCATTACCTAGCCCTGTGCTGAACACGTGGTAGACATGAGTGAACAGTTGGCTTAGTGACAACTGATGCACCCTGGGCTGTGGTTCACAGTCTCCCAGAGGAGCCTCCTGTGGCTTCTGGTGCCTCTTACACAGACACCCTATATCTTCCCCCTGCATTGGTGCTTGGCTGCATTGACATTATAGCTCAGTCTTCACCCAGATGCAATTTCCTGTCTCTCCTAAGAATCAGAGGTGGGCTAGCTCCTGGCATGGGAGGTGCTGACCCAGTGTCTGCGTCTTTGCTTCTTGTCCTTGGTCTGGGTCCTTAGGCAGGTTCCCTCACAGAAGAAGTTCCAGATGCTACATGAGCAAGTAGAGCTACAGTTCCCCTCACTCACCTGTCCTGCAATGAAGCTTTTTCCTCACAGGGTGACTGGTGTAGGTCACCTTCCTATCTCAAACAACTGGTCATTTTGAGCGCCACCTGCAAGGTGCTGGAAACCAGGGTTTTTCAGCTTTCCCTTGATGCCAATCATCTGGAAAGGTTTTTAATCTGCTGATATCTTGAGCTTTACCTAGAGGTTTGCTTTCAGCTGGTTGTGAACCAGACATTTCTGGAGGTGTTGATGCACAGACAGTGGACACCATGTACTTGGATTAATAAGAGAACACCTTCTGGAAGGCGGGGTTGTATCCCTGGGTTTCACAGCAACAACTGAACAGACCTAGGATTCCATGCAATAGAATCAAAGGGAATAGATGCTGTCTACATAGCCAGCATTACTGTCTAGTTCAGGGGTATCTGATCTTTTGGCTGCCCTAGCCCACATTGGAAGAATTGTCTTGGGCCACATGTGAAATACATGAACACTAATGATAGCTGATGAGCTAAAAAAAATCTGATAATGTTTTAAGAAAGTTTAGGAATTTGTGTTGGGCCATATTCAGAGCTGTCCTGGGCCACATGTGGGCTGCAGGTTTGTGATTACAAAATGGTGTTTGTGCCCTTGCTTTCCAGGTCGCTTGTCAGCATTTTCCATGAATGGGAGCAGTTTCATTCCAAGGTCTTGTCCATATCCTGAAGTCTGACTACACTGAGAGGTTTTATTTCTTTTCCCCAAAATCCTTATGTCCTCTTTCTCCATGAACAGGGTGTCCTGTTCCCAGATTTGAGCTGATATACCAGCTGGAGCACGGGCAGGAGCTATGGACGGTGAAGAAAGACCTCTTGCAAAGCACCTGTCCAGGTAGGAACCAAGATGTAGGCAAGTGGGAGACCCACCTGCGGGCTTGAGACTTTGAGTAAACCACTGTCAGGGATTCCTGGGGAAGCTTCTTGTTGTGGCCTGTCTGCTGGTCTGGAAGCCATGGATCCCTTTGATCTACAGGCCTTTTGACCTCATGGTGTGTGAGCTAAGGTCTGAGCTGGGCTCAAAGCGGGCTTGCTGACCACCAGCTCCGTGGCTTTAGCAAAGTTGCAGCTAACTACTGGATCAGACAAACCCCACAATATCAGTGCTAAGCATATGGAAGCTATTTTTCTCCCTCACACTGGAGTATGTCCATGTGAGTTAGCAGGGAGCTGTGTACCACACAGTTATTCAGGGACCCTGGTCCATTCTGTCGTCAACATGTGGCTTTCAGGTTGTCCTGACATCTTCCAGCTGGCAGAGAAAAAAGGATTGGGGGTGGGGTACACCCATTCCCACAAATACCAGTTCCTCTCACATCTCACTGATGAAAACTAGGCATTGGGGCATACTTATATATGTGGGGCTGGGAAGTGTAGCAAAGTTGTATGTCCAATTAGAGGAGCAAAGGGTTTGGTGAGTGGTCTGCTACACTCTATTCCTTGGAAGATGCTAGTACTAATAGTGGTTTGTGTCATTAAGTTGTTTAATGCATAAAATGGCTTAGCACAGTGTCTGAGCCATAGTAAGTGGCTCATGAAAACTAGCTATTGGTACTACCATGTCCTGTTAGTCCTATTGAGTAATGTAGCTCACATTTCCTCTGGAACTCTGAGAAGGGCTTTTCTTCCTCTCCCAGTTACTCTCTCCAGCTACACTGCTTGTCCCCCTTTTCTTTCCACCCATCCTGAGTGTCACTCAGGAACACAGGCACTCCATTGTCGATTGTCTTCTTGCACCTCCTGTTTGGTAAAATTTTTGTTGTTAAATTTATTGGGGTGACATTGGTTGGCAACATAGTTTCCAGGTGTTGACAAAATCTTAAAACGACATTTGACCTCTGCCCCACATCTGGACTACTGAGGGCATTGGAACCATGATGTGTAGAGATTGGTATCACTGCAGTCATGTTCTCTCCCCTCTGTTGGTCCCTTGGGCTGCTTGACCAACCTGAATGTCTGTATGCATCGCATCATCAGCCCCTCAGGTCTCCTCCAAGCCTTCTGCCCTTTCTTCATTCAGTCCCACATCTCTACTTGAAAGTCTCAGAGGTACCCAACATCAACATGCCTGACAGGGACCCATGATGTTGGTTACTTCTCCCCTCTCTACGTGTCAATGAATGTCCAATAGTGGACACTCAAGCAGGTTAGAGACTAGACATAACACAGCTCCACCTCCACCAGTATCTGTACCCAGTCATCCAGGCAATGCCCATCTCCCCAAGATGTCTCAGCATGTGCCTGAGGATCTATCAGCCATTTTCCATGTTGAACACGACCACCTTCTATTACCTGGTCCTCACCCCTGGCACATTCATTTACTCTCAGGTCTGGGGTTTCTCCTTTCACTTGGTGGAGATGTGTTGGCCGTGGCCATGGACCAGAGTTCAGATCACACCTTTTCAGGGAAATTCTTTCTTTGCTAATATTCTTTGCTTATATGCTTTTTTGTTTTTTTGTAACTTCATTATTTCTCTACTCAACATGAAAATATGCTCTTAAGGTCCTCATAGTTAAAAAACCTTAATAAAAACTGCACCTGTCTCATACTGTGTTCATCCTCTCTCTGGGGCACTTAATTTTTATTACATTTTTTCACTCAAACAGTGCTTCCAAATTCATATCGATCACCTGGTGTGTGGTTGGGAGTATCTGTTGTGTTTCAAGTGTACACAATAATTGGCATTGTTTTCTTAAGGGACTATACCAGTTTACATTTTTCCCAGAAAGGATAGGAGGTTCTATTGATCATATCCTGTTGAGTATTGGATATTCTAAGGCTCCTCAATTTTTGCTTATCAAGTAGACAAAAAGTTGTATCCATTGTCTTTATTATCTTTATATAATTGTTAAACAATATGTGTTTTTGTCTTAGAAATGTCATTTCATGATAAATGCCTATTTTTCTATTATCTTGTTTGCTCTTTTTTTTTTTTTTAATTTATTTTATTATTTTGACAGAGACAGAGAGAAGAGGAAAGGGCTCAGAGCAGTCTCCATAGTTGTACATTGTTAGTTTTCGACACAGGTTCATTCCACACAGGTGGTCGCAGGGCTGGAACTGGGCCAGGAGCCTCCCACATGGGAAGCACATCCCAGTTCATCATATGGGTCTGCACAGGCCAGGGCTGGTACTCAATCCTTAGCCCTTGGGGCTACAAGGTGAGTGCTCAACCCACTGAGCCATCCCAGCATTCCCTTGTTTGCTTTTTTTTTTTTTAAGATTTATTTTATTGTTTTTGACAGAGACAGAGAAAAGGGGGAGGGCCCAGAGCAGTTTCCATAGTTGTACATCATCAGTTTTCACATGGTTTTTGTTCCACACAGGTGGGTGGTGGCAACGCAGGGTGGGAACTGGGCTAGGGGCCTCCAGCATGAAAGGCACACTCCCTCGAGCCAGGGGCTGAACTGGGGAGTGAGGACTGAACTGGGGGCCTCCCGCATGGGAAGCACATCCCAGTTCAGCATATGGGTCCACATGGGCCAGGGCTGGAATTTGATCCTCGGTTCCTGGGGCTACAAAGCCAAAGCGAGTGCTTAGCCCTCTGAGCCATCCCGGCTTCCCATGCTTTTTGATTTATAGGGATTCTTTGTAAATTCCTTGTACTTTTTTATCATTTATAGATTCTACAAATATGTTTTTTAAATTTTCTTTTCACTCTAAAGTACATTGTGTTGAATAAATGTTCTTATTTTGGTGTAGTCTACACTTGATCTTAGCCAAAAGGCTGAGAAGCAATTTTTTTTTTAGTGTAGTCTACTTTATGACATTTCTTATATGATTAATCATTTTTTTACTCTGTGTTAAGATCTTCCTTTACCCTCAGTATCAAGAAAGATATTCTTTATTTTAAATATTTTAAAACTTGGCATTTGACATTTAATTCTTTGATCTGAGGTGGCATTTGAGTACAGTGTGAAATAGGAATGTGATTTTGGCATTCCCAGTGTATCACCAATTTTTCCAGCTCCATTTACTGTTATTCTGTCTTTTAACCACCAACCTGCTGTGCCTGCTGTGCCTCCTCTGCCATCTCCCAGAGCTCCATGTATGTGTGAGTGTATTTCCTGAGCTCTTTCTTCTTTTGTCAGTGCCTGTTCATCTCTCTATGCTAGTACTCCTGTATCTTAAAGTCTATAATCCCTTAATAATTTTATCTGATGAGGTAGATGTCCATCTCCTCTTTCTCACCTTTTTGGTCTTTAATGCAAATCCCCAATCAGACTGTCAAGTTCCATGATAACCTGGTTGGCACTTTACAGGGAATTATATTGAATTATTATATTCCCTTTGATAAAATTATTACTTTTATATTATTAAATTCTTCACTGACAAACCTCCTTTTTAACATCTTCAAGTAAATAAAGTGTTAATAATTTTCTGCATCTAGATTATGTGTGTTTTGCTAGACTTTTCACCAAACTATTCCTTAGGCATACCATACTTTATTTTCAGCTCAGTCCTGTTCACCTCCTGCTTATGAGCCGTGTCCTGGTAGTCCTTACTGTCCCCCAAGTGAGAACCTTGGGAATCATCTCCCCTCTGTTCCCACTCGTCTCTGGATTCTCATTAGCACTGTCCTGTCAACACTACCTCCTACAGCTATAGTACCCTTCCCACTTCCCGTCATAGCTATTAAGGTGCCAGTAGGACTCAGATCATGGGCACCTCCTGTTGGAAAACTCCCCCAAACTTTCCTACACAGAGTTAGCCAAATTCAAAGTTAAGGACATAGAACCCAAGAGTTTCATGTCTGCCCAGATCTTGACACTAGCTACGGGGACTTCCAAAAACCACTCTTGGGTTCAGTGATTTCCTAGGAAGACTCAGAAAACTCACTAAAACCAACTATACTCACTATTGTATTTATTAGGATAGTAACACAAATTAGACAAAGGACACAAATTAGAAGAGATGCAGAATTTGGGGCTGGAAGTGTTTCAAATGCGTAGCCTTTGTATCCTCAGCAGTTTCTTACATCCTGACATCGATGTGCATGGTGTTTTGCCCACCCAGGAAACTCAACAGAGTCTTGGTATCAGATTTGCATTGAGACTTCATTACATAAGCACACTTAAGATTGAGTCTTTGCCAATGAGACTGTTTCCAGCTCTTTTTCCCTTTGCAGAGGCTCAGCTTGTGATATCTTGTGGCTCAAAGTCCCAACTTTCTAATTACATGATTGGTCTTTCTGATGTGGCCATACCTTACCCTGAGTCATCACTTTAGCATAAACTATCTAGGGGCCCATAATGACTTATCAGTTGTTATAAACTATCAAGTCTGTCTCTGGGAGCTCATTCTGAATAATAACATTCCTGTCACTCTGGAAGTACCCAGAATTTAGAGGTTGCTTCCTTGCATTGGGACAAAGTTCACACTTCTCTGTGGGGAGAAATAAGTTTGCATTAAACACTTATGTTTTCTATCAGGGCTGCACTAGATCTCCTTTCCTCAAGTTCTTATAACATCCCTGTCCTTGCTTAGGAGGAAACTCAAAACAGTATCATTGTTATTCTGTCCAGCCATGTCTAGGCTGAAATTGTGGCAGTATCTTCACTCCAGATCTGCTGCTCTATTATCCAGCCACTTCACTGGATCTCCCTTCCAAGTTGTCAACAGTTCAGGGACCAGGACAGAAGGAAATTTCAATCTGGGATTCAGAGGTACCAAAGCATAGCAGATACAGAGGCACTGTTTTCATCTTTATTTTATTCACTGAAATACTTATTTTATTACTTATGTGTTGAGATTACTAACAGGCCCTGTTGTGTATTGGATTTCTTTCAGGTAATAAAGAAAAATTGAAGACCACAGAACCTACCACTAGTGAGCCAGTTCTTTCTGAGGGATCTTTACTCCAGGAAGCACTAACACAGAAAGTTTCAGAGGACACACAAGTGGACCAAACCAAGGTTCAAGATGGGCTGTCAGAATTTCAAAGAAGACACATGATACCAGGGATTGACCCCCAGAAGAAGCTCTCTGGAAGCCCTGAACATGGCAGCTTAGGGACAGCTGATGGTGTGTGTTCGAAGATTATACAGGAGCCGGTCTCTGCAGGAGGTGCTCTCCTTGACCATGACTCATGTAGGTTAGGTAAAGATTCCATGGTTCAGGAAGAGGAAAGTATCTTTAAATGCAGTGAATGTGGGAAAGTTTTTAACAAGAAACACCTTCTTGCTGGACACGAGAAAATTCACTCTGGAGTAAAGCCTTATGAATGCACAGAGTGTGGGAAAACATTTATTAAGAGCACTCACCTTCTTCAACATCACATGATCCACACAGGGGAGAGGCCCTATGAGTGCATGGAGTGTGGGAAGGCCTTCAACCGCAAGTCATATCTTACACAACACCAGCGGATTCATAGTGGAGAGAAGCCCTATAAGTGCAATGAATGTGGAAAGGCCTTCACCCACCGCTCCAATTTTGTTCTTCATAAGAGGAGACACACTGGAGAAAAGCCCTTTGTGTGCAAAGAATGTGGGCAAGTTTTTCGACATAGACCAGGATTTCTTCGGCATCACATTATTCACAGTGGTGAGAATCCCTATGAATGCTTTGAGTGTGGCAAGGTCTTTAAGCATAGGTCATACCTCATGTGGCACCAGCAGACTCACACTGGGGAGAAGCCCTATGAGTGTAGTGAGTGTGGGAAAGCCTTCTGTGAGAGTGCAGCCCTCATTCACCACTATGTCATCCACACAGGAGAGAAGCCCTTTGAGTGCCTTGAGTGTGGGAAGGCCTTCAACCACAGGTCATACCTCAAGAGGCACCAGCGAATCCACACTGGGGAGAAGCCTTTTGTGTGCACTGAATGTGGAAGGGCCTTCACCCACTGCTCCACTTTTATCTTGCATAAAAGGGCCCACACTGGAGAAAAACCTTTTGAGTGCAAAGAATGTGGGAAAGCCTTCAGCACTAGGAAAGACCTCATTCGACATTTCAGCATTCACACAGGGGAAAAACCCTATGAGTGCAGTGAGTGTGGGAAGGCCTTCAACCGCAGGTCAGGCCTCACAAGACACCAGCGAATTCACAGTGGAGAGAAGCCCTATGAATGCCTTGAGTGTGGGAAATCCTTCTGCTGGAGCACAAACCTCATTCGACATGCCATTATCCACACTGGAGAGAAGCCCTATAAGTGCAATGAGTGTGGAAAGGCCTTCAGTCGTAGCTCATCCCTTAGTCAGCATCAAAGGATGCATTCTGGGAGAGACCCTGTCAGTGTAACTGAAGTGGGAAGACCCTTCACAAGTGGACAGACTGCAGTTACTCTCCGAGAACTCCTTTTGGGAAAGGACTTTTTGAATGTAACCACTGAGGAAAGTGTTTTGCCAGAGAAAAAATCTACCACAGTATCTGATTGTACATACCAAAGAGAAACTCCACAAGTCTCTTCACTGTGAGAAATCCTTTTGTTGCAGATCATCACTTGTCATGTGAAGGTGCATTTCAGAAGTTGACCTAGCCTGGAGCCTTATTCTGCATCTCAGAATTCATCCATGAGAAAGACCAATCTTACTGTGCACCAAGGGAAACCTTCACCTACATTGTCCTACTTAGTTTACACTGCAGTGTTATCTCAGGACAATTTTCTTAAACAAGGAGACTTAGAAAACGCAATGAGGCTTCTCTGTTAAGCCTATGGCACTTTGTTATGGATTATTTAGTTTACTTGGGGTAAGGAAAACGTTGTTTCAGGGGCAAAAGGCCTTGACCCTTTTATGTGTCTTATATTCATTCATTGCTGTCCAGTGTCAGGAGAGTTAGTTGAGGACAGGTATTTAACTAGATAAGGATACATTTATAAATGGGCATATTTTGTTCTAGTTAAGATTATTAAGGCTTTGATTTTAAAAAAAAACAACACTTTATGGGATTTTAAAATTTAATGTTTTTTCTTTTATTTTTAATAATTTTTTATTCAGTGTATTTTTCATTTATAGTTGACCTAACGCTTTTTCTTAATTTCAGTCTGTTTCTGTAGCTATACTGTAAATCTTTAAATTGAGTAAAATGAGTCTTCTCTCTTTATCTAAGCTTGACTTAGCTTTCCTAATTTCTTTGACTTTTCATACAAATCTTAACAAGTTCATTCTTATAAAACAAAAAATCTTGCTCTCTTTTGATAGAAATTAACTTAAATCTGTAGATCAATTTGAGAATCAACTTCATGAACAAGTATATGATATGACCACATTTGCTTAAGTAATTCTTGATTTATTTCATTAACATTTTAAAATTTCCAGCATACTGGTTCTGAAAAATTTTGTTAGGATTTGTACCTAGTTTTTTGTTTTGCCTGCCTGCCTGCCTGCCTTCCTGCCTGCCTGCCTGCCTGCCTGCCTGCCTGCCTTTGTTCCTTCTTTCCTTCCTTCCTTCCTTCCTTCCTTCCTTCCTTCCTTCCTTCCTTCCTTCCTTCCTTTTCTTCTTTTCTCTCTCTCTCTCTCTCTCAGTAAATTGTTGTTTGTGTATTTTTTTAACTTTAAATGTTTTTTGTTTGTTTGTTTTTTGTTTTGGGATATTTTGGTGTCCACAACCTTAGTGAACTCATTTATTGGCCATTTTTTTGGATAGAATCTTTGGGACTTTTTTACCTAGAAATATCAGCTGCAAATACAGTTTTATTTTTTGCTTCCCAATTTCTATCCCTATTATTTCCTTTTCCTGTCTTACTTCACTAGAGCTAGGACTTTCAGTATGATGTTGAATAGTAGTAGTAAGAAAGGATATCCTTGACTGGTTCTTGATACTAGGGGAGAAACATTCAGTTTTTCATCATTAAGTATAATGATAGTTATAAGCTGTTTTCATAGAATTTTCGTATCAATTTAGAAAGTGTCCCTCTTTTCCTAATTTGCTGAGATGTTTTTTTGTTATGAATATAAGTGTTGGATTTTGTCAAATGCTTTAGCTCTATCAATTGATAAGATTCTCTATTTTTCCCCATAGCCTGTTGATACGATGATTTTTTTGTTTATTTGTTATGAATAAGTACCGGTATTGAGTTTTGTCAAATGCTTTATCTTCATCAATCAATATGGTCATCTGATGTTTTTCCCCATATAGCCTGTTGCCTTAGTTGCATTTTGAATATTGAACCATCTTTGCATTCTTGGAATAAACTTTATTTAGTTGTGGCATATAATTCTTTTTACATATCATATTAAAGCATTCCATTTGATTACATTTTGTTGAGGCAGTTTTCTAATTTCTTGAGTGATGACGTGTAGTTCCCTCTGTTTTTTTTAATATTGTCATTGATTTTGGTAAGTATGAAATGATTGAGACTACCTTTTTCATATTGGATAAGTTGGATAGTTTGTTCTTTTTCAGGAATTGTTTCCATTTCATATAAATTTTCTGTTTTGCTGGTAGACTTGTTTGAAGTGTTCCCTTTTTAATTGCAGTAAGACCTGTAGTTATGTCCCATTTTATCCCTGATTTTAGAAATTTGTAAATTTTCTTAGACATTTATCAGTTTTATTGATCATTCCAAAGAACCAGCACTTTATATTATTGATTCTTCCCCTATTTCTGTTTTTAATTTTATAAATTTCTCTTCTAATCTTTACTATATCATTTATTCTTTTTTTCTGTTTATATTTTTTGAGGTGGGTGTTGTGCTTATTGATTTGAATTTTTTTTTTTTCTAATACAGGCGTTAAGTACAGTTTGGTCCTTGAACAACGTGGGGTTTAGGGGCACTCTCCCCCCCACACACACACTTACCCCACACAGTCCAAAATCCACATATAACTAGTAGCCCT
Organism: Craseonycteris thonglongyai; assembly: GCA_004027555.1. Classification (NCBI taxonomy): domain Eukaryota; kingdom Metazoa; phylum Chordata; class Mammalia; order Chiroptera; family Craseonycteridae; genus Craseonycteris; species Craseonycteris thonglongyai. The sequence continues at coordinate 11,481 of PVKE010017157.1, forward strand.
CTGCATATGTGGATTCCCAACTACAGGTTGAAAATACAATTGGCTCTTGAATAAGGCAGATTTCTGCATCAGAATGGACACACACAGTTCAAACGTACACTGTTAAAAGGGTCAATTGTACTATGAATTTCCCTCACAGCACTGTTCTAGCTTCATTCCATAAGTTTTAACATGTTTTAATTACAACCCATTCTGCTCTAAGTATTTCTTGATTCCTTTAGAGACCTCTGTAATCTATGGATTAATTAGAAGTATAATGTTTTATTTTCCATGTTGGGAGTATTTCATCTTTTTTATTTTGACTTGTAGTTTGCCTCACATTTGGCTTCACTTTTTAAATTTGTTGAAGTCTATTTTATGACCCAGGGTATAGTTTATGTTCTTGAATGTTCTGTAGGACTGCTTGAAAAGAACGTGTGTTCTGGGGAAGCCGGGATGGCTCAGTGGTTTAAGCGCTCACTTTGTAGCGCTGGGGACCGAGGATCGAATCCCGGCCCTGGTCCGTGCGGAACCACATTCTGAACTGGGGAGTTCCCCCAGTTCAGTTCTCTCTCTGTCTCTGTCTCTGTATCTCTCTCTCAAAAACTTAATAAAATAAATAAACTTTAGAATATGGCCAAAAAAAAAGAACGTGTATTCTGCTGTCCATTGAGTGGGGTTCCCATAAATGTCTAGGATCCTGTTGGTAGTGGTATTCAGATTTTCTATATCCTCACTGATACTTTTCTAGTATTTCTATTAATAGCTGAACAAGGGGTGTTGAAGTCCTGCAGTATAATTTTGGGATTGTCTATTCCTCTTAATTGTTTTTGACACAGAGAGAGACAGAGAGAAGTGGGAGGGCCCAGATCAGTCTCCATAGTGGTACGTCATCAATTTTCAACATGTTTTTGTTCCATACAGGTTGGTGGGGGCCACGCAGGGTAGGAACAGAGCTGGGGCCTCCCGCATGAGAGACACACCCTCTCAAGCCAGGGGCTAAACTGGAGAGGGGGGCTGAACCAGGGGTTTCCCACCTGGGAAGCTCACCCCAGCAAAAACCAAACTGAGGGCACACCCCAGTTCAGCATATGGGTCCACAAGGGCCAGGGCCAGATTCAATCCTTGGACACCAGGGCTGCAAAGCGAGCACTTAACCTGCTGAGCCATCCCAGCTTCCTTGTATTTCTTTTTACTTCTGTTCATTTTCCTGCTTTTGAAGCATACCTTTTTTGGAATTAATAAAGTATCCAGCCACGTAATTGTTCTCATTGACAATGGCTGGATTTCTTCCAGATAGCCCTTGTAATATTGTTACATTTAAAGTAAATTTCTTTTAACAGCATATAGTCAAGTCATGCTTTTTTACCCATCATGCCATTTTAACTAGTAGATTTAGTTCATTTAAATTTAAGAGTAATGAGTGATATGTTGAGGCTGAAGTGTTACCATTTTACAATGACTTTTTGTGTTTCCTATATATTGTACTTCTATTGTTTTCTGGTTTTTTTCTTTACTTGTGTGGTATTTTTGTTTTGTTTTCTATTTTTGCTTTCCATGCATTTCTTCAAAATTTTTAGAATTCCATTTGACATATAATGTTTTTTGAGTTTGTCTAATTTTTTAGTGGTTACTGTAGGTATTGTACAAACAATATCACAGTCTAACTTTATTGACAACTTAGCATTTTGATGTATAGAAACCTTAGTTCTTCCCTTTGGTTTCTTTTCCTATTCTTAATATAATTGTTCTTAGTGTTTTCGTCTTCATACATTGAGTGCCATATGGAATATTGTTAAAATTCTGTCTCAATTGTCCAATGCTTTTTACAAAATTTATTCATTTTACTAAAAGAGGTGAAACTATACCATGCTTGTGTACAAATTTCCTCGTTCACAGTACATCTTGGCCATCTCTTTAGGTTGAGCGAGATAAACCAAAATCACTCTTCAATGGCTGCATAATCTGTAGAAAATACACACAGTATTCAAGTTTGCGGTTGGGAGTGGGTAGAGAAGGTTTAAGGCATGCAGTTGGGTTTTGGCATTATGTGTTGGGATGCCTGAGAAACATCTCCATCAATCCCATTGTCTTCTGTCTTGTCCAATCCAGACACCCCATAGTTATTTTTCTTTCATCACCCTGCATCCAGCCACTGGTTTTGTTCATTTCTACCCTTTGTACACACTCAGTATGTGTATATTTTAGTGAATGGCTGCACATAGCAGTGTATTTTTATTCTAATGTTAGGTCTCTCACAGAGTGCTTACATAAAGCCATGTGTATATTTGTCACAGTATATGACATGTTGACCTCACACAGAATCTTCGTGGGCTTTTATAGCCAGATTTATAAGATTTTAGAAGTCATAATGAATGATTGTGTTGGAAGTCCTCAAGACTACCCCAGGTTTGATGATTTGTTAGGAAGACTATTATTATAACAAGGAATCAAAGCAAACGGGGCAAAAGGAAAATTGTAAAGATTGAAGAGTTATGACAATGGATTGAAATTTCTACCAGGGAAGCTTATTGGGGACTGTTCCCAGAGACTTTAGGGACACTTAACACCAAATTCTACACTTCCAGAAGGATAGCAGGTATTCACCATAAGCACATTGTTTACACAGAAAACATGGACACACTGAGCCACTCATTTTTTAAGAGTTACAACTTTGAGGCGAAGGCTTATATATAAATATAATCATTGTAACAACACTAAATCACAGTAGAACTTCTTTTGAAAAGGATTTAGTTTAGTGATCACAAAGTACAGAACCTGGTGAAAAAGGACCTTGCCTCTTCTTAATATGTATGTGTATATATACCACTTAGGGCCATATATATGTACTATATAAACATGTATATAATGTGTAATTTTTATGAATATATATATATATATATAGCTTCAAGTGGTCTAATTTGCAGATATGGCCATTGTTTACCTTTGTCTATAAAGATGTAAAGGCCAGATCAATGTATGTTTATAGCAAATATGTCAACAGTTTCTCATCTCTTTGTTCATGCTATTGACACTATTATAGCCTTTGGCTTCAACAGAAAACTAAAGAATACATGCATCATTCAGTGCTTGAGATTGAGGAGTGTGTTGCAGGTTTAGTCATGTGCACAGATTTGTGTGTGTTTCACTTGTAAGGTATGGGAGCAGGTGTCTGGCTGGGAGGGCCCTCTGCACAGATGTGATGTTGGAGACCTATGGGAACTTGGTCTCTGGGAGTATTTACAGCCCCACTTTGTATCCATCCTCTGGCCCACAGACCACCTTCCTCATCTCAGCTGTGGGAAACGGGTGCCTCCAGAATCCTCAGTGAAGTCATGCTTGTATTTTAAATGTTAAAGATGTGTAGTCAGTTTGCTCACAGGTATGTTACACATCTCACAATTGAATGGTCTCAGCTAAATTGTAAATGGTCAGCTTACTTTGCATCCCTTAGAACAGTGTCATAAGCAAGGGCCCTCTTAGACTACCTGGTTATACTTCCTGGGCTTGTTCTTACCTGCTGGATGACAAAAAAAAACCAAAAAACTATTTACTCTGCTTCCTTTTATTGTGGCTATCCATATGTTTGTGTTTGTATTCTGGAGTTTTTGGTGGTTGGGACCTTTCTGATCCTGCAGAGGCCTCTTCCAAGGGCTAGCTAATTTCTAGAGGTAGCAAAGGACACCCTCTTCTCCCATCAGTGTGCCTTCCACATGCAAACCAATCTAGAGCCCATACCCCTCACTGCCTTTATCAAGTTCTGGCAAATCAAGACTCTTCTATAGTCAACCCAGCACCTGGTACCTGGCAATTAGGGGCAGTTACACTCTAGAACCCACTGAAATTATTCAAACTAGCAAAATCCTAAACCAGCTGCTTACCCCACCTTGCCCATTTTTCCAGTAAAAGTGGCAATAGTCTTTGCCTGCCCTCCCTCCTGCCTCTTGACCCTGCCCTGGTGCTTCCCTGAGGAGTATGGCATGCCTTGTTAGGGGAACTGATTATATCTTCAGTGGCAGTCATGTGATATACTGGCCTCATATCAAAATAAAACCTACATTTTAAAACAATACACTTGAAAAATGAGATAAATCCCAAGAATTTAACAAAGCAAACCAGCCAGGTGCATGTCATTTCCAAATAGGCAGGGTGTTAATGCACACAGCCAGATGTGATCTTGAAGTTGTAATAAGCCATGAACAAGGAAGGATCCATGCTAAGAGGCTGTCCAGGTAGGCAAGTGGAAAACTAGTTATTCCAGGACTGTGGTGTTAGATCCATTCATTCCTGTGGGGTTGGTATTTTAGAAAGATAGTTCCCCTTGTCTTTCTCAAAGCTCCACACTTTTCACAAAGACCAAGTATAGTTAAGTGAGGGACACACATTCACTAATGACAACTTAAGATATTCTCCCTATGTTATTCCTCCAACTTAGACCAGGTTTGAAAGAAGAAATGCCTTTTTGTGTGCTCCCAGTCCTACATACATCACTTTTTTTTAAAGGAAGGGTTTTTTTTTGGTTTTTTTTTGGTTTTTTATATCTTTTTTATATTTATAGAGAGTAATTATTTTATCTTCAGTGCATATTTATTTCTATTTTACTCTTGACAGATAGAAAGAGAGACAGAGACAGAGACAGCTAGAGAACCGAACTGTGGGAACTCCCCAGTTCAGCATGTGGGTCCTGCCTGGGCCGGAGCCGGGATTCAATCCTCGGTCCCCGTGGCCTCAAAGCGAGCGCTCAACCCGCTGAGCCGTCCCGGCTTTCCCACATCACTTTTCTTGATTACCCTCCCTTTCAGACATCTTCACCCTCCTTCCTTATCCCTTAAGGCAAGCTTGTCCAACCTGTGGCCTGCAGGCCATAGGTGGCCCAGGATGGCTTTGAATGTGGCCCAACACAAATTCGTACACTTCTTAAAACATGAGAAAAAACTTTGTGAGTTTTTTTTTTTGTTATTGTTCACCAGCTCTCATTAGTATATTTTATGTGTGACCCAAAACAATTCTTTTTTCTTCCGATGTGGCCCAGGGAAGCCAAAAGATTAGATACCCGCCCTGCCTTAAGTCATTGACAGCTGTCATCTGTCAACATTTCTGCTTAATACTATAGCTCTTTCTAGTTCCATTCCATGCTTTCAGGTATGAGTTCTCACACATATTCTAAGTGCTTCCTTCTCCTATGTGTCTCCTTGAACCCTGGAGTCACACAAGCAATCATCATCCTTTCCCGCCATCAAGAGTCTGCACCTGATGTTTGCCTTACCTATCATCTCAGACACCTATAAGCCTATTTTTTTTTTAAGATTTATTTTATTGTTTTTTTAAGAATTATTCTTTTTTTTAATTTTTATTTTATTGTTTTTTGACAGAGACAGACAGACAGAGACTGAGAGAAGGGGGAGAGCCCAGAGCAATCTCCATAGTTGACAGTATTAGTTTTCCATATAGTTTCATTACACAGGTGGGCACAGGGCTGTGCAGGGCAAGAACTGGGCCGGGAGCCTCCCACATAGGCCCCAGCAAGAACTGAACTGGGGACACACCTCAGTTCAGCATATGGGTCCGCATGGGCCGGGCCAGGGATTCAATCCTCAGGCTCCGGGGCTGCAAAGCAAGCACTTAACCCGCTGAACCATCCCAGCTTCCCCTATAAACCTGTTCTTTTGTCCTTCACCCTTTCTGATTTCATATGAGGGGTGGTCAAGAAATTAACGGAACAGGAATGCCAGGATAGCTCAGCAGTTGAGTGCTTGCCTCACAATTGCAAGGTCTGGGGTTCAATTCCTGACCCCGGTCTATTCAAACCCATATGCTGAACTGCAATATACCGGTAGCTGGTAGCCACCAAGAAAGCTCAACAGCGAAGGTTCTTGCCTCCCATGCAGGAGGCCCCTGGTTTGGTTCCTGCCCCATGCAGCACCATGTCCACTTGTGTGGAATAAAACCATGTCACAACTAATGATGTACAAATATGGAGACTGCTCTGGGCCCTCCCCTCTTCTCTGTCATCTCTCAAAAAATAAATAAATAAACTTTTAAAAATTCATGTAACAAAGGGTTATTGGATAGGTGGGAATATGAATACACACAGGTTGTGTGACCTAGTATATGTGCCAAATTCAAATTTCATCCTACTTGCACCCATGTTCTCCCAGGTATTAAAGAAGCATGTCAAACATGAATTTCACGCCATCATTACGTAAGTTCCTCACAAAATGAGGAAACACCTCAAACCATTTTGGAAGAGATGCTAGTGGTTTATAGGGACTGTTGCCCTGGGAAATCCATGGTTTACAAGTGGCATAGCCTTTTCAAGCCAGGCAAAGAGTCAATTGAAGACAATCTCCATCTGGGACTCCCTGGTGAGGCCACTTCCTCAGACATTGTTAAAAAAGTTGAAAAACATGTAGTGGAAGATTTCAGAATGAATCAAGAGCAGCTTGCAGAAATGGAGCATCACAACCATTTTGAATATTTGTCATCAGCGTCTAAGGATGTCAAAGTCAATGCAAGATGGGCACCAAGAATGCTCATGCCACTTCAAAAATAACAGTATGTCCAGTGTTGATGACAGTTTTGGGACCTCTGCAGAGACAACAAAGATGACATTGTCATTGGACATGAAACTTAGGTTCATTGTTATGAGCCTGAGTCAAAGCAGGAGTCCAAGCAGTGGCATGAACCCTCTAAAAAGTTTAAGGTATCACAATCGCCTGGAAATAATAATAGCTACTGTTTTTTGGGGATATGGAGGGTATCCTGCTGATCAATTACAAAGATAAGGGCGTCATAATAACTGGAGAGTACTATTCCAGTCTGCTGAAACAGTTAAAAAAATCTGTGAAGGAGAAAAGGAGAAAATACCAAAGGGGTGCTGCTTTCGCACCACATGCCCATACACAAGGGTAATGATGTGTTGGCTACTCTTCATGACTGTAGCTTCTAAGCTTTAAACCACCCTTCCTACAGTCCAGACCTGGTTCCATCTGACTATTATTTGTTCCCCAATATGAAAAAACAGCTTCAAGGGAAGAAATTTACAGACAACAAGCTGCAACTTGCAGGCAAAAACAAAACAATTTTTTTCAAGGGTATAAATAAACATTGAAATATCTGAAAAGTATTAGGGTTAAGGGTGAATATATTGAAAAGGGGAAATAATAGGTTTATTTTTTTAACCCTTCTTCCCCATAATTCTGCACATTTCTTGACCACCTCTCATACATTGGCTTAAGTGTCAGATATCACCACTGATCTTTCCTATACCTCAGCTTCTCCAAATGTCACTTTCTTTTCCTCCCTCTGCCTTTTTAGTGAGTCCCTTGGGGCTGTTTTCCACTCTGTTCCATATTTCCACTTCACCCCTACCTCTTACTCTATTCCTCTTCACTTTCCAAATCTCCCTGCCTTATGAACCTCCTTGCTACAATGCTACCCTGCATACACCACTCTGACCAAGGTCAGCAATGACTCCCAAATTTGTAAATTTTAAGCTCTTGTGCTCAAGACTGAAATGGATCTCATTGACCACTCTTTTGCTGAAATACAGTAGACTCTTTTTAACTGGAACTCAAGCAAGAAGCTGCAGTGTCTGCCAGTTTCTTGAGATTTTTGCCCATTGCTTGAAAGTGCCAGTTTCTTGAATTCTGTTTAACAGAGAGTCTCCTTTTACCCGCATCTACCAATCCCCATGGGTGCTGGTTAACTCAGAGTCTACTGTACACTTTTTTTTTTTTTTTAACTGAACTGGAGGCCTCACCACATTCCGGAAGCACACCCCAGTTCAGCATATGGGTCTGCATGGGCCAGGGCCGGGATTCAATCCTCGGTCCCCGGGGCTTCAAAGCAAGTGCTTAACCCACTGAGCCATCCCGACTTCCCTACTGTACACTTTTTACCTTGGATCTATAACATCACACTCCTAGTTTTTCTCCTTCCTTGCTGATTCATCCACCTCTGGCTACCCATTCAGTTTTGAAATTTCTAAAGACTTTTCATGCCCTTTTCTCTCTCACTATGTGGTCTCTCCCCAGGTCCCATCAACGTTCTTGGCTCCAGCTATCTTCTTTACTTTAAACAAATTGAAATATATTTCATCAATCTTGATGTCTCATTGGAGCTCTAGATCTGAATTCCCAATCATCTTGCTGTTCCCATATGGATGTTTCAAAGATACCTCAGCATCTACATGACCTGGATTCATAAAATGACTTCCCCTTCTCCCTGATGCTGACTGTTTCCTCAGTGCTACATAGCAGTGTTTACTTACCAAGGATAGATATCCCTGACTCAGTAGGGTCACCTCTCTTTCCTCAACCCCTAGGTACAGTCAGAAAGAGTTGCCAGTTGTACCTCTTTAATGCACTTTGAGTCTGTACCCTTCTCTCTAATCCACCATTTCCTTTCTAGACCATACTGCCATCATCTCTCACCTCCACTTCTGCCTCACATTACTAGCTGGGTCTCCTATTGTCCATATTTTCTCTCCCGTCCATTCTCTACACTGAAGCCAGAGATGGCAGCTCAGACTGAATGATTCACCTCACTACCCCACCTCTCAAACACATACACCCTTAAAGTGTTTCATGGCTTCCCTTAACCCTTTGGGAAGAAAACCAAATCATACCATGGCCCATCCCTGTGACCTTACCTGGTAGGGGATGTGCCTAATTTTACTATCTTTTCTCTTTCACAACTCTTAGTTTTCTTTTCACTTTCTGTTTCCCTTCCCCTTCATTTTCCCACTGCCACAGGGCTCTTCCATATGTAATTACTTTGGTCAGTGAGTAAGTGTATCCCTCAGGAAAGCCTTTACCTGAGGGATACATCATTTAGGTCATAACATTTCTTATTCAGAGGACACTTCATGGTTCTTCATTCCCTAAGACAGATGATTTGCTAGATGGATCACAAGACTCACGTATACAGTTTATTACAAGGACACAGACAAAGCTCATCAAAGGGCAAAGTCCATAAGAAACCAGGCACAATCTTCCAGGTATTCCCTCCCAGTGCAGCACATGGGCACTCAATTCTTTCAGCAAAGATGTATGACAACATGTTCAAGTATCACCCATGAGGGATTCTCACTCAAGCTTCAGTGTCCACAGATTTATTTTATTTATTTTATTGAGGCATGCAATTCCTTCATGACTGACCATGGACACTGTCTCCAATATTCACAGATATAGTGTGGCCTACGCCCTCAGGCATACAAAACACACCATTCACCATGAGTCAGTCACATGTTTGCATAAATTATCTGGTCAAATTGATACACTTGGATTTTCATTGATACAATGGGGCCTACAGACTCAGACAGAAAAATCATTCTTACCAGGCAAGATATTCCAAGGAATCAGAGGTGGTCTTCCTGAAGCTGGTCAAGTGTAATGCCTTTCTTTAGAATGTGTAGCATTTGAGAAACCAAGGTATGTTCAGTTAGCACTTTCCTGCACAGTCTACCCACCTGGCCCTTGGTCTAGGCTCTGTTAAAATAATCATATTTGCCTGTGCATGTACTTGAAATAATTTCTGTCACAGATACACCATAGTATTATCAGAAATGTGCCTAAACTTTGAAGAAGGCCATGTGGGATATGGATACAGGGTCTGACAATTAAGTTTGAGATCTCATCCTAGAAAAGTGCTACGTACCTCATTGCTGGATATCAATATGGTCACCTTCTAAGTATTCCCCTTGGGAAGCTATGTACTGACACTAGCACCTAGTCCACCCTCAAAGCAATTTTGGAACTCTTTCTGGAAAGACCATCAGAGCCGTCATCATATTATCCTTGATGTCCTGAATGTCATCCAAATGTCTTCCTTTCAATATTTCATTTATCTTTATTTATTTATTTATTATTGTTTTTGACAGAGAGAGAGAGAGAAATACAGAGACAGAGAGAGAACTGAACTGGGGGAACTCCCCAGTTCAGCACATGGGTCCGCACAGGCCGGGGCTGGGATTCGATCCTCGGTCCCCGGCGCCGCAAAGTGAGCGCTTAACCCACTGAGCCATCCCAGCTTCCCCTTCATTTATCTTTGAGTGAAGAAAAAACTCACTGGGGGCCAGATCGGGTGAGTAAGAAGGGTGTTCTGACACAATTACTGTATTTTTTGCTCCATAAGACGCACCTGACCTGCCTGGACCCGCTCTCCTTCCATGCAGTCCCTGCTTTCTGATCTGGCTGCAGGCTTCCCCACGGCATCATTAAGGTCCCCAACGTGCACTCCTCTTTGCAGTATTCACTCCATAAGATGCACACACTTTTCCCTCCACTTTTTGGGGGGGAAAAAGTGTGTCTTATGGAGCGAAAAATATGGTATTTGTTTACTGGCCAAAACCTCCCTTACAGACAGCGCTGTGCAAGCGGGTGCATTGTTGTGATACAAGAGTCATGAATTGCTGGCGAAAAGTTCAGGTCATCTTCATCTAACATTTTCATGCAGCCTTTTCAGCACTTCCAAATAGTAAATTTGGTTGACTGTCCAGTTGGTACAAATTCATAATGAACAATCCCTCTGATAAAAAAAAAAAAAAGGCTAGCAACATTGTTGTGACTCAATTTGGGCTGATGGAGTATTTTTGGTTATGGAGAATTGGCTGACTTCCATTATACACTTTGATGCTTTGTTTCAGGGTCATATTGGTACACACATGTTTCATCACCAGTGATAGCACAGCCCAAAAAGTCTTGCCTCTTCAAAAGGTCTTAGCCAACTCAAGATCTGACATTCTCACCATGGTACACAAAAACACCCAACAACAATAACGACACTGCCACGTGTCAACAGGAACACAGCTGTGAGGCACCAGTATACCAAGGTTAGGAAACCTTACCAAGTTGTTTGTACAGTGCTGCCAACATATAAGCTCACAATGGCAAGTTCGCAAACTTAATTGTCAGACCTTATAGATTTAGGGAAACAACGAATCCATGCTATAAAGCTATTACATCCATATATACCTATATATTTTTGTGCTAATTTGATTACTTGTCCTCTTTGTGATAGACCACCTCCCCATCATTACATTAGTTTAAACCATCATCCTCACACATGTGGAAAGCAGTGAGAACTTCCTAACAAATCTCCTTCCTCCTCTCGTGCCCCTCCCATACTCTTAATTTCTACCCAGCATCCAGACTGACCCTTTAACACGAATCAGATCACATTACTATTCAGCTCAAAACCCTACAATGGCTACCTGTTTCACAATATTATATATACGAGGGCTGTCTGGAAAAACTCCAGCCATAAATGCCTCTATTTTTCATATTACATGGTTGGATACTTTCTGAACAAAAATATATAAATATACTGCATTCTTGCTCTGGCATTTGAGCCTTTGCTCTCCATGGAGAGACTGGTCCTCCCATGTTTAGCCAGTTTTTACAGACAACACACTTGTCCAAGACTTGCCCTTCATATGCAAACTATTATAACTACTTCTATCTGGCTCTTAAACTCCAGGAGACAATATTCCTCTGCACTGAAACTCCATGAAAGGGTAAGATTTCTTTCTGTCTTTGCAATCTGCTAGCAATTGTCTGTGCTGCGCATCACATTCTAGTTTAATGTCAACAATAAACTTATTTCTCTGTTTGTGGAGAGGTTTTCTGAGTGGGGAGAATTTTCTTTTAAAATTATATTTTCCCAATAATTTATCCTGTTGCCTTCCTAAAGGGATTCAATTGAAAATGTTTTTGAAACTTCCGTATATGCAAAACAAATAAATAGGGGTGCGGGTGGACAGGGAAGTGCATGAGTTCAGGATATGGGGGGCAGAGGCACAAATTTCTGGGAGCCCTCATGTCTATGCGTGATTGAGGAGGATCCTAGGGAGAGCCTGAATTGGGATGCCCTCCAAGCAGGGGCAATTTAGGTGCGCAGGTGATTTGGTTTTCCAGCTGCACAAGGTAACTCAGCAGCTTCCTGAGGTTGATTTATATTCATTCACACGTGTGTCCTGTCAGTTCCTGAATGCGTTCCCTCACTCATAAAATTATGAATGTGCTCATTCATTTGGCACTGTTCCCATCACAGCCTCTGCGTACCTTCCTCGGTTTTTCTTTCCAGCGCCCAGCCCATCCCCTCATTTACTCCAGGTCCCACCTTCTTCCGGTCTCAGCGCGCTGTCGTCGCATTGGCCCAGCGCCCTAGGTTCCGCCCCCACCTCCGGCACGCTTCGTAAATCTCAGAAATTCAACCAATGGGAATCGGGAAGAACTACCCTGTTAGCCAATGGGGCCTGGGCATGTAGTATGAAAAGCCAGGCCGGCGTTGCTCCGGGTTTCCTCAGATTCAGCGGGTCCTCTGGCCGTTGGTTAGTTGTTGAGGGAACCTCCAGGCGGTGCCGCGAGGCCCCCGCGAAAGCAGGCCTTGGGACTGGAAGAGCCTAGGCCTGAGTGTTAACATCCTCCCAACGCTGATTTTCAGCATCCCCGGGACAGCGTTCAGGAAGGCGTCCTCTCGCCACCATTTTTTCTACTCATGAGTCACCCACCATGTGTGAAGTCGGGCAATGCTCAGCCTGCAGGTGAGAGGGACAAGAACCAGGGCCAGCGAAAGAGGGTTGAGAAGAAAGGCCTGATGTCAGTTGTGGTGGGTAGGGGTGCACAGAAGAAAGTGTTGACAGCTTTTCTTTTTCAGCAGCTGCAGAGAGCCAAACGCTGCCTACCGCGTGAGTGCCTTTGGTTTTGTATCTGGAAGAGGAAGGGAAGTAGGACAGAGGGATGAAGAGCAAGCTGTGCAAGTGAACTGTTGGCTCATGGGACTGAGAGCTACTGACCACACGCTCTGTCTGGGCCCTTGAGAAGGGAAGGGGACAGAGGGAGGGTGGTGTAAGAGTGAGGCGCGCCTTCGGGAGTCCCGACTCCCCCTCCACCTAAGTCCCAAGCCATCCGTGGTGGCTTTTCTTCCTCTCCTGTCAGGCAGCACCTCACAATTGATGACTTTGAAATCGGGTGTCCTCTGGGCAAAGGAAAATTTGGGAGTGTGTACCTGGCTCGACTCAAGAAAAGCCATTTCATTGTGGCCCTGAAAGTCCTCTTCAAGTCCCAGATAGAGAAGGAAGGACTGGAACACCAACTGCGCAGAGAAATTGAAATCCAGTCGCATCTACAGTAAGGACAGTCTTGCATAAGATTCCCACACTGATTCTTTACTCTTGTTTTTCCATATGCTCTTCCATCTTTGACAACAAAACCCAGTATTTCCCCCCAGTACTACCCCCAAATAGGTCCTTTGCTTCCACCTTGAAGATCTTTCTCTGCAATTCATTATACCATGTAAAGCCTCCTGTGTCACACACCAATGTCTGTTCTTTGTTCTCCCCTCATGCACTCGCACATCAGGCTGTTATTCTGGTCCCAGCACAATTTGCGTCTTGTATGACAAATCAGTATAATAGCATGATGAGGTGGGCCTCGGATGACTCTGACCTTTCCTCCATCTCTCCTTCAGACACCCCAATATCCTACGCCTGTATAACTACTTCCATGATGCACGCCGCGTGTACCTGATTCTGGAATATGCTCCAAGGGGTGAGCTCTACAAGGAGCTGCAAAAGAGCCACACATTAGATGAGCAGCGTACAGCTACGGTGAGGGGGGAGACTGGGGGCTCCAGGGTCCATGAGTTTACTGTGGACTAGTATGGGGTGACTCACTGCTTGTGACTGTCATAAGTATCCAGATTGCTTTTTTCTTTATCTCTGCATTCTATAAAATTTATACAGTGACATATATATTTTACAGTTTCACATTTAGATACCCTAATTACCTCCCAGAATATTAAATAGTATGTATAAGTTTGAATTCATTGGTTGGAAGCAATGGACTCTAACTCCTGTCTTATGCAGAGAAACATTGAAAGGCTATGAGGGAGTTCACTGAATAAATGAGTGGAATCTGACTTAGAAATAGGAAACAAGAGGTTTCAGAGGACCCCATATGGGGAACCAGAGCAATGATCAAGCCAGCAGGAATAATTGAGTCATCTTACTGTCAGAATGAATGATCTTCCAATGTTCCTCCTGTTTTTGTATTCCCTCAGGCCTTAAGTCCTGTGGGAGATCATCTGATTGGCTCAGCATAGGTCCTATATCTGGCCATTTGCTGTGCTCTAGCAAAAGGGAGGATCTGTCTACTTTAGCATCCATCCTATAAGACCTCATAAAATGGAGAAGAGGAAATCCTTCCCCATCAATACTTACGGTGCTATTAAGAGGGCAATAGAGGGGAAGCCGGGATGGCTCAGTGGGTTAAGTGCTCACTTTGCAGCCCCGGGAACTGAGGATCAAATCCCGGCCCCGGCCCGTGCGGACCCATATGCTGAACTGGGGAGTGCCTCCAGTTCAGTTCTCATCGGGGTGAAGACCCCGGCCCAATTTCTGCCCTGTGCAGCCCCACGTCCACCTGTGGAATGAAACTTTGTGGGAAAATCCGATGATGTGCCTCTATGGAGACTGTTCTGGGCCCTCCCCCTTCTCTCTGTCTCTGTATCTCTCTGTCAAAAACAATAAAAATAAATCTTTTAAAAAAAAAAAAAAGAAGGCAATAGAGTTGGTAACCAGGAAATACAAAATTCCATTACAATTATAGTGTACATGATGAATATTTTACTGCAGGGAAGTTGTGACAGGCTTCAGTTTCAGACTGCTTTTTCTTTGCTCACACAGATAATGGAAGAGTTGGCAGATGCTCTGACCTACTGCCATGAGAATAAGGTGATTCACAGGGATATTAAGCCAGAGAACCTGCTGCTGGGGTTCAGGGGTGAGGTGAAAATTGCAGACTTTGGCTGGTCTGTGCACACCCCCTCGCTGAGGTAGGTTAGATGGTGCTGGGGTGGGCCCTGGGTACTGGTTAGGAATAATCCAATTTAATACATTCCACATGTAAGAGCCAGATACCAACATGGATTAGTGTATGAGTACAGTCATGTGCTGCATAATGATATTTCAGTCAGTGATGAACCACATATTCAATGGTGGCCCCATAAAATTAAAATGGAGCTAAAAAATTCCTATCGCTTAGTGGTGTAACCGGTATAATGTAGCACAATGCATTATTCATGTGTTTGTGGTGATATTGGTGTACACAAAATTAATGTGCTGCCAGTCCTATAAAAAGTATAGCACAGGGGAAGCCGGGATGGCTCGGTGGGTTAGGCGCTCACTTTGCAGCCCCGGGGAATGAGGATTGAATCCCGGCCCCGGCCATGCTGACCCATATGCTGAACTGGGGCATGCCCCCAGTTCAGTTCTCACCGGGGTGAGACCCCGGCCCAGTTCCTGCCCGGTGCAGCCCCTCCCACCTGTGGAATGAAACTATGTGGAAAAACCAATGATGTGCAACTATGGAGACTGTTCTGGGCCCTCCCCCTTCTCGCTGTCTCTGACTCTGTATCTCTCTCTCTCTGTCAAAAACAATAAATAAATCTCTAAAGTAAATAAATAAATAAATAAAAAGTATAGCACATATAATTATGTACAATGCATAATACTTGATAATAAATGTCTATGTTACTGGTTTATGCTCTTACTATACTATATTGATGCAATTCTGAAAAGACTACAACATCTGACTGCATCAAGACCCATGCTTGGGCTTAATGTGATTGAATGGCATCTGGAATAAGACATTTGGAGTTTGTCCATGACTTCAAAGGATTTGCCAAAAATGAGGTTGCCAAAATCAGTAAGGCTGGGGTTGAAATGGCAAACGACTTTAACCTTGGTATAGACGAGCATGATACTGGGGAGCTCCTAGAGATGGTTGCTGAGGAACCAACTAATGAATTGTTGGAACTGGAGTAGGAGCACGTAGTTGAAGAGGCAAGAATAAAGGTAACTGCAAGAGAAGAAAAATAACTTTCAAGAAAACTCAAGGAGTTAGAAGCTTTTGCAGACCTCAACAAGCTCCTTAAAAAGTTTGAGAACAAGGACCCCAACACCGAGAGGTTGTCATTAATAGAAAGGAGTGTTCATGGTACATTATCCACTTACAAGCAAATCTGTGATGAAATAAAGCAAGCTACCATGAACATATTTCTGAAAAGAGGGACACCTCAAGAAGAGCCTCAGGGGAAGCCGGGATGGCTCAGCGGGTAAAGCGCTTGCTTTGCAGCCCCAGGGACCGAGGATAGAATCCTGGCCCCAGCCCATGCGGACCCATATGCTGAACTGGGGTGTGCTTCCCATGCCGGAAGCCCCCAATTTGGCTCTCACCCCCCGGATCAGCCCCTGGCTCAAGGGGGCATACCTTCCTTGCGGGAGGCCCCTAGCCCACCTGTGTGGAACTGAAACCATGTCGAAAACTGATGACATACAACTACGGAGACTGCTCTGGGCCCTCCCCCTTCTCCTTGTCTCTCTGTGTCTCTCTGTCTCTGTCTTTCTGTCAAAAACAATAAAATAAATCTTAAAAAAAAAAAAAAAAAAGAAGAGCCTCAGGCAGTTTCTTTAGGTGTTCCAGAAGAAAGCATTCTTATAAAAAATGCAGCTCCAGAGATGCCAGGATAGCTCAACAGGTTGAGTGCTTGCCTTGCAACTGAGGTCCAGGGATCAAGTCCCAGCCCAGTCTGTGCAAACCCATATGCTGAGCTGCAGTGCAGCTACCCTGTTTCCCAGAAAATAAGACAGTGTCTTACATTAATATTTGATCCCAAAGATGCGCTATGTCTTATTTTCAGGGTATGTCTTAGTTTTCCATGAAGAAGAATATGGTACACATTTATTGTTGAACAACAAAAAAAAAAGAAATGTATTACCTGTATATGGTACGGTAGTAGCTGTCATCACAAACCAGCATAACCAGACAAACTGAATCCTACAGTATCAAGAATTTCTTGTTACTACCATTATTTCCATGTACAACAATCTATGGTACATTTACTCATTTATTCAATGACAGTCATGTCATCATCTTCTGGAACATCATCATAACAATGCAAACCCTGAATTTCTTGGTGAATTTCTTGTGACTCCATTTCTTTCAGAATCAGTGGACCAAATCTCTCATGTTTAGCAATAGCACTGTCCTTAAATGAGTACTTCTTGTCAAGGTAGCCTGCTTGTAGTGCATTTGCAATGCAACTGTCAGTGATTTTCTCCCATGAATTCTTCACCCAAGTCACAACCTCTTGCAGTTTAGGTTTCACAAAGTTTCCACGCTCATTTCTCTCCATTCTATTTTCAATGTAGTCATTAATTTCCATGCGCAAATTGACCTTGAAAGGCTTGTTTATTGCAATATCAAGAGTCTGGAGATAGGCCGTCATTCCTGCGGGAATCATTATTTGATCTATTTTTCTTTCGTGAAGAAATGTCTTCATGTCTTTAGCGCGGTGAGTGCTGGCTGCATCCCAGATTAGCAGACCTCTTTGGCTCCCTCACATAACAAGCGGCGGCATTAAATCGACCCACTTCCTTATAACTGCTTGTGTGGCCCAGGCTTTTTCAGTTTCAAGAATATGTAAAAATGCCCAAAACACGTTCAATCTTTTCCTTCTTGCCCTTAGAAATGATTAAAGGTGGGATTTTAGTGCCATCCAGACGAATTGCCAAAATACAGGAAACACGTGCACTTTCGTAAACAGTGGAGGGAATGTACACTGAGGAGGCACCCCGCTGTTCAATTGTTATTTGAGATGATTGGCCCATAAACACTGCAGTTTCATCCATAGCAATCATGTTGGAAAGATTGTATTTAGAGAAGTCAGCATCATCAATAAAGGGCTTGAATGCAAGTGCTCGCTTAATAACTTGAGCATCTTCCAGCCTAAACAATGTTGTGGATCTTCTTAAAGACAGTTCACTTCGCTGAAGGAAATTATCCAGCCAGTGTTGTGATGCTTTGAAGTCTTCGGGGGCTATGTCAAACTGGTGCCATTGCAAGGGCAAATTCTTGAATCTGAGCCCTATTCATAACCAAAGCCTTTGCTCTCCTGTCAACAACCCATTCGCAGATCAGGTCTTCCAGCTCAGAAAATAATGGTTGCCGACCTAATCCACACTTGCCCTTTTTAGCATTTCCCTTGTCCACCTGTTCAATGAGGTTACCATACTCTGCTCGCCATTTTCAGACCAATCAGATACTCAACATCTTCTCTTTGCAGAAAGCAGTAAGATTTTGGCCCCAAGAGTCTTCCACGATTCCTTCTTGTACTCCATGGAATAGCTTTTTGTTTTTGCGCTCATGTCTAGGGGTAAAAAATAAATGGCACTGGGGTATCAGGGTGGGGGGAGGGGGATCACTTAAAATGACACAGGAGAATCAGAGGGGGGGATTACCATTTTGTAACCCCTTCTGATCCTCCTGTGTCATTTTCAGTGATCCCCCTCTGATCCTCCTGTGTCATTTTAAGTGATCCCCCTCTGATCCTCCTGTGTCATTTTAAGTGATCCCCCTCTGATCCTCCTGTGTCATTTTAAGTGATCCCCCTCTCTCCACCCCTGTGCCAGTGGACACCTTCACCAGACATCCCCCCCACCCCTTTATCAGACATTTCCCCCCTACCTCAGTCACCCTGGTGTGTCCACACAATGTGCCCGACTCCTGCCCCGTGTGACTCACTGTCTAATTGTGAGTCAGCCAGACTCCATCAACGCAGAGCGAGCTGCAGGCAGCAGCTTGTCCTGGCAGCGGCGCAGGCTCTCTGATTAAAAGAGACCTCGCACTTCCTCTCTGCTCTGGCTGCACTGCAGCCAACAGTGAGCTGCACGGCGGCGCCCACCGCTACGGTCCAGAGTCCAGAGTTACGGTAGCTTCAGGGGGCCTTACTATTGGGGAGGCCTTATTTTCGGGGGGATGCCTTATATTTCAGCAAGAGGCAAAACAGTAAGTAGGTCTTATTTTGGGGGGATGTCTTACTTTCGGGGAAACACGGTAGGAACTTCTGGGATGATGGCGAAGATTCTCACCTCCCATGCAGGAGGCCCCCATTTTGGTTCCCTCCCAGCATGCCCCACCTCCACCTGTGTGGAATGAAACCGTGCCACAACTAATGATGTACAACTGTGGAGAATGCTCTGGGTCCGCCCTTCTCTCTCTCTCTATCCCTCTCCCTCTCTCTCACCCTCTCACCCTCACCTTCTCTCAAACAATAATATAAAGAAAAAAGAGATATGCAGCTCCATGTCTGTTACTGCCCCTGAAGACCTCCTGGTGGAACAAGATGTAGAGGTGGAAGCCAATGACATTGGTGAACCTGACCCCATGTAGGTCTAAGCTAATGTGTGTGTATGTCTTAGTTTTTAACAAAAGTGTTGAAAAAGTAAAAAAAAATTAAAAATATAAAATCCTTAAAGAATAAGGGTATAAAGAAAATATTTTTGTACAGCTATACCAGGGGTGGCCAACAAGTCGATCGCGGTGGACCGGTCAATCGCGAGGCCAATTTTGGTCAATTGTCGATCGCTCGCAATGTCTGGGGTGGAATTCTGTGTACCATGGACTTTGAAGCAATTGTAGAAGACAAAACTTTCTAGCAATAGTTTAATGCATTCTGGGAATTTGCCAAGGTCATAAATTCCTAGAATTCTGACAGCCTGACACTGTGATCTCCGCCCACCCAGACAATACATTTTGACTTATGTGTTACACTTGTCACCGGACGCAACGCGTGAACGCAACAGTTACGACT
>PVKE010017158.1:0-31147 GCA_004027555.1 Craseonycteris thonglongyai
TTCAATCTCAGAATTCCCTAAAGAGGTGGATCAGGAAACAGACCATTGGCGAGTCTGGTCTCTGATAGTAACCATCTCCCATCTGCCCACCTCCCTTCTCACTTTGTTGGGATTAAATGCACCGCTCTCCATAAGGTACAGCCTAGGTACCATCTAGCCTCCCCAGCCCTAGGCTCAGCGGCAGCCTGACTCAAGCTTAGAGAAGTTGCCGCGTTTAAAAAGCGGGTCGCGGGCAGAGGAGTTGATTGGACGCTCCTCGGCACCGCCTCCGCCAAAGGGCTGCTTTGATAGGACATGGCTGCTCTCGGCTGTCCAATGGTGAGGCGGCAGCCGCTTCCCGGAAGTGGCGGCGAGCACAGGAAATACCTCGGTTTCCAATACCCACTTGCGGGCTAGTGTGCTGGGCTTGACCGGCGCTATGAGTTCCTTCCAGGGACAGATGGTTGAGTATCCAGCCATCTCCATAGACCGCTTCGACAGGGAGAACTTGAAGGCCCGCGCCTACTTCCTGTCCCACTGCCACAAGGGTGAGTGATCTCGGTGCGCCGATGACTGGGGCTGCGCGCGCTCTGGCCCCGGCCCCGCGGGAAGGAGAAAAGGCCGGTGGGAGGGCTGGAGTGGGGGAGTGCGGCTTTGGGAGGCCAGGGGAGAGACTAGCCATTACACCTTGTCCCAGTATGGCTCTTGAGCTTCTCTGAAGCTTTATTTTCTCCTGTGTACACAGCCAGATGCGCACTGAACGGGTACAGCTCGATCATGCACAACTAATAGGTTCTTCTGGAAGCTCTCCTCCTAGCGGCTAATAGTTAATGGGTTAAGGAGGATTCTTGACTTCTTCCCCACATCCTCACTACCATGTTATAAAGGAGAGTTACCAGGTGCAGTTATGCCATGCTCCCCAAACATTAGCAAGGAGACACACACACTATCTGAAATCAAACATCCTGTCTGTAAACTTCACAAAGTGCAAGTTCCCCCTCATTTCAGATGTTTTTTCCACTTCCAAAAGGAAAGGTTCATTTTAGTCTAGAGAAAGGATGTGCTCCACCTTGTAGGTGGCCAGGTAACCAGAATACTACCATTTTAGAGCTGGGTACCTACCACTGGGGATTCAGCCTGAGGCTTCACTGCTGATGATAGGGCCGGGAGGCTAGATGCTCCAACTTCTCTAGAATGCTAAGAGTTCACAGCTGGAGCTAGGGATTCAGATTACTTTGGGCTAGATGCTCCAGGTGAGGCTGGAGTGTCTTTAACACATTTTAGCCAATCTCCAGAGCTTGAGTACCACTAATTTCTCAACCATTGTCTGTTTTACACATCTTTTATGCTAATAAATCACTAACTTAACCAATAAAAACAGTTTTACCATTCATTATGCTAATTAATTAGCACAGCCTTTGGTGTTGATCAGAGGCAAAGATAAACTGAAGCACGGTAGTAGCTGCTTGTAGGAGTGTGGGCTTCCAGAGTAGCTTGAGTAGGACGCTCCTCCCATCCATTCTCGGATTAGAGCGTAACAAACATGCACATACATATCACAGGGTGTAATTTTAAAGTAAATGATGGGGTTTGTGTGAAGACCAACTGTTGTCTTTTGTATGGAATCAGTCATTTTAAACTGCTGTAAATTGTTGAAGTTATCTGCTTTGGGGAAATGCTTCTGCCTTCTTGCTCAAAACCACCAGTTATCTCTCTTTAATGGGAAAAATCTGAAGCTCCTCTCTCCATTTGCTAAATAGTACTGAGCCTCTTTGAGGGTCTTTCTGTTTATTATTGGGAATAGCATTTTTTTTGGTCTTGTTTTTCATGGAGAATCTGCTGTTCAATGTAAATGACCTATTTTTCCCTTTTGTGTTGAGTCTCACTGGAGTTTCTGAATGTGTTAGCCATGATTAAATTATAGCGAAGGTACTTGCCTTCATGTTAAGGAGTAATGACTTTGGAGGAAGAATTCATCTAAAGGAATCTTAAATCATCATTAGTTTGTACATTAAGCAAGAAATGGACTTTGTACTCCTGAGCAGTTTAAAGTAACCTTTTCTGTTCTCTGATCACATGTGGGTCTGTTTACTCAACCAGGATGTCAAAAGCAAGCACTCAACTTTGGCTTTTGATGGTTCCCCACATTACCTATTGGTGGGTTGTTTGTTTTTTTTTAAGATTTATTTTTATTGTTTTTTTAGACAGAGATAGAGACAGAGAGAACGGGGAGGGCCCAGAGCAGCCTCCACAGTTGACAGCATTAGTTTTCCATTAGTTTTCCATATAGTTTCACTCCATAGGGCCATGCAGGTCAGGAACTGGGCCAGGAGCCTCCCGCATAGACCCAGGCAAGAACTGAACTGGGGGCACACCCCAGTTCAGCATATGGGTTCGCATGGACTGGGGCCAGGATTCGATCCTTGGGCTCCGGGGCTGCAAAGTGAGCACTTAACCCGCTGAGCCAGCCCAGCTTCCCCTATTAGTGGTTTTTAACCTTTGGGGGAAACGGACTTCTTTGGATGTACTATAGACTGAATACCCCCCACCCCCGCATTCATATGTTAAAGCCTTAACCATGCAATGTGACTGAATTTGGAGGTTGGGCATTTAAGAAGTAATTATGGTGAAATGAGGTCTTGGGGGGTTCCTAATTTAACAAGATTTAGAACAAACGTTTTAACCTGTGACCTGCATTCGGCCCAAGATAGTTGTGTTTTCTTTTTTTTCTTTTTTCTTTCTTTCTTTTCTTTTCTTTTTTTCTTTAGCTCATCAGCTATCAGTGTTAGTGTATTTTATGTGTGGCCCAAGACAGTTCTTATTACAGTGTGGCCCAGGGATGCCAAAATGTTGGGCAGCCTGGATTTAGAAGAGGAAGAGATCTTTCTCTCTTCTTCACACACCTAGGAAAGGTCAAGAAGGTGGCTGTCTGCAAACCAGGAGAGGTCCTTCCAGAAACCAGCCCTGGTGCCTTGACTTTGGACTTCAGCCTCTAGAACTGTGTGAAATGAATTTCTGTGGTTTAAGCCCCCCAGTCTATGGTATTCTGTTATGACAGCCCAAAGCAGACTAACACAGAATATGTCACAAAATCTATGGTCTCTGTTGCTGGAAAAAATGCACATAGATGTGTTCATATCAATTCTGATACAATTTGGGGTTAGGCCATGGACCGTCTTGATGCTGGTTTATGGACCATCCGGAGCCCGCCGTTGTGCTCGGAGCGCAGTAGGATTTGCTGAGCATCAGAGGCCTGGAGAGTGAGAGGTGACCCGTGCCTGAAATAGTCACCTAGGGTTGAGGAGGACCCCATTCAGGGGACCACTTAATGATTTATTCTGGTGAAGGAAAGAGAAAAAGGCCCTGGGGTGTTGGGATAGCTCAACACATTGAGTGCTTACCTTGCAACTGTGAGGTCCAGGGATTGAATCCTGGCCCCAGCCCATGCAAAGCCCTTGTGCTGAACTGGGGCACTACTGGAAACTGCTGAGCTCCTGGGAAGTTCGATTCCTGCCCTGTGCAGCCCCACATCCACCTGTGTGGAATGAAACCATGTCACAACTAATGATGTGCAACTATGGAGACTGCGCTGGGCCCTCCCCCTTCTCTCTCTTTCCTCTCTCTCTCTCTTTCCCCCACCTTCTCTCAAACAATGAAATAAATCTTCAAAAAGAAAAAGGCCCTGGAAAGGAGTTTCTGGGTGCAGTTCTAGAAGCTCAGAACAAACTTACTCAGGTCCTCCTGGCCTCCAGCATGGAGTCCTCTGGGTGTGAGTGGGGTATCTTGATGGAAAGGCGTTAGGGTGCTGTATGTTTTCTTAGTTTCAGAGCATGGAGTCCTCTGGGTGCGAGTGGGGTATCTTGATGGAATGGCTTTAGGGTGCTATATGCTTTCTTAGTTCCAGAGCATGGAGCACAGTCCTGACACTGCCTCCCCTTTGCCATGGTACAAACTCTCTGGAAACCCCAGTTACTGAGAATCCTGCCCTGGGTCCTAAGAGCCGAGGGCAGGAGTGACCTGAGGAGATTCATCCTCTGAAGAGGCAGGTGGAGTATCCTATACAAGCACCTGTCTAGTCAAGTCCTGTCACATGAGGTGGGGTGACTGCCTTGTGTTCACTGGAGTCGGATTGCTATACGTGAGATCTGACAATTAAGTTCATGAACTTGCCATGTGCACTTACGTTGGTAGCACTGTACAAACAACTTGGTAAGGTTTCATAACCTTGTTATATCAGAGCCTCACAATTGTGTTTGTCGGTGTGTGGAAGTGGCTTGCTGAATGGCATTCATTGTTGTTGCGTGTGTCATCGTGAGAATGTCAGAGCCTGAATTAAAGAAGTGAACAAACATTCAATTTCCTGTTAAACTTGGTAAGAGTAGGAATGAAGTCAGGAACATTTTAGTCCAAATTTATGGGGATAATGCCATGAAGAAAACAGCAGTGTACGAATGGATTAAATATTTTTCTGAGTGATTAGAAAGTATCACTGATCAAGAGAGGTCAGGGTGCCCAGTAACAAGCAGAACTGATGAAAACATTGGCAAAAATTCATCAAATTGTGTGTCAAAATCGTTGGCTGACTGTGAGAAGCAAGAGAAAACAGTTAGGAAAATCTGAACTGAAAATCTTGGCATGAGAAAGGTGTGTGCAAAAATAGTCCTGAAGGAGCTCACAGATGAACAAAAGCAAAGGAGAGTTGAAGCTTTCCAAGACCTTTTGGAGAGGCAAGGTGGTATTTTGGACCATGTTATCACTGGTGATGAAACATGGGTATACCAATATGACCCTGAAACAAAGCATCAAAGTGCACAATGAAAGTCAGCCAATTCTCCACAACCAAAAAAGTTCTAAAATCAAGAGTCAAAATGCTGTTGCTAACCATTTTGATAATTAGAGGGGTTGTTTATTATGAATTTGTACCAATGAAGTTCACTATTTGGAAATACTGAAAAGACGCATGAAAAAGATGAAAATGACCTGAACTTTCCACCAGCATCTCATGGCTCTTGCATCACAACAATGCACCAGCTCCTGTGGCACTATCTGTGAGGGAGTTTTTAGCCAGTAAACAAATAACTGTATTGGAACACCCTCCTTACTCACATGATCTGGCCTCCAGTGACTTTTTTATTCAACGGAAGATAAAGGAAATATTGAAAGGAAGACATTTTGATGACATTCAGGATGTCAAAGTTAGTACAATGACAACTCTGATGGCCATTGCAGAAAAAAAGTTCCGAAATTGCTTTGAAGGTTGGACTAGGTGCTGGCTTTGGTGCATAGCTTCTCAAGGGGAGTGCTTCAAAGGTGACTGTAGTGATATTCAGCAATGAGGTATGCAGCGCTTGTTCTAGGATGAGTTCATGAACTTAATTATTAGACCTTGTGTAGCCTGAGGGCTGGTGTGAGTGGTAATTAGAATAATTAGAATTGGTGTGATTTAACTAAACAATTTAATAGTGTTTGGTCATTGTTATCTAGGCCTATGGTTTTCAAACACCAGTTTGTGGACTGGATCTCGTATACCAGAAATTTTCTGCTGGTCTATGAAATATTTTCATGTTTTCAGGATGTATTTATAAGAGAAGAATACATTTACTTCAGTGTGATTTAAATTATTTCATGGTCCTGCAGGAAATTTCTGGCAGACCAGTCCCTGTCTGTGGACCAGTGGTTAAATAATACTGATTTAGTCCTTTACCTGCTAATGATTCAGAATGCAACCTTTATTTAATGGACTATTTGGTTTAAATGTTACTTGTCTTTAAATGTCATCTTTTTTGTGTCTGTTAATTGGAGGACTGTGGAGAAAGCCTGTGTGGATAGGAATATCCCATTTTTCAACCCAGCAGTCGTAGTAGGCTGAGACAATGCAACTCTCCTTATTTTGCCTTAAGCCTGAAAGATTTCCTAGAGGATTCCATGGAAGCAAAGCTTGAATTTCCAGATGGAATAATTTAAGTGGCTGGAATTGAATGGGTCACAGAGAGAAAAAGTCTGGAGGGAGGCTGGATTGAAATGAAAGATGGAAGTTTGCTGGAAGCAGTTCCGTGTGAGATCATGGTGCCTGGTTCTTCAATGGCAACCCAGATTGGTTTGAATTCTGCCCTAAGATGCAGGGCTCCTCCTTTTAAGTGGCTTCTGATGGCTTAGACATGGTCAGCTGATAGTGGTTCCAGTTCTATTTTCAGACAGATTGGGGAAGAAAGAGCCAATTGCCCAGATGAATCAATTCCCTTATGAAAGTGAACCTTTTATGTATTTTCTCTTAATAGGAAGTTCCAAAAGAGCAGACAACTGAGTTTTGTTGGGTTAAGTGAACCTCTGAAAAAATGTGTTTATGAGTTTTGGTTCTTTTATTTTTAGATCACATGAAAGGATTGAGAGCCCCAGCTTTGCAACGAAGGTTGGAGTGCAGGTAATTTGTTTTGCTATTTATTTGTGTGTTTGTGTGTGTCTTTAAGGAGCCATTTTAATTGATCTATAACATCTATGCAGAAGAGTATATACATCATAAGGTGTACAGTCTGATAAACTTTTACAAGTGAACACATTTGTGAAGTTTCTACCCAGATTAAGAAATAGAACAGAGCCAGTACCCCTGCCCTTCCTTCCAGTGAGCCCCCCTCTGCCAAAGGTAAGCTCTGTTCTGACTTTTGTCATCCTGGTTTACCTCTGGCTGTTGAGGTTCATGTGAGTAGAATCATACTGAATAGATTCTTCTTTGTTTTCTTTCACTTAACATCTTTGTATGATTTATCCATGCTAGTGGGTGTAGCCGTCAGTTTGTTTTTGTTTCTATAAATGTGTGTGTGTGTATAGGTATAAATGATCATTCCATTATAAAGAATCATATAATATTGTTAGATCTTTTCTTAAAGCTGAACTATTGCATTCTTTTCCTGAAGCCATTGCCCAAATCTAAATTCCAAATTCCCAAGATGTATGTATAGAAAGGGCCTCATGACTTTTAGACTTTTGAACCAGCGGATGTTAGGCTTAAGTTCTGTCTGCTAAGGAATAGCAATAACCTGTGTTGTTGATAATGATAATATTTATTGAATACATATATATATATATATATATATATATATATATATATATATATGCCAGGCACAACATATTCCTTAGTTCAGCAGTTTCTTTGAGTGCCTGTGATGACATCCTCATTAGAGCTTCTTGATAACCTTTTGAATAGATACCATTATTATTTCTATTTTACAGATGAGGAAACTGAGGAACCAGAGAGGTTAAATTAGTTGTCCAAAGTCATACAGCCAGTAAGTGGCAGGACCAGGATTTCAACCAGGTCTGTCTGATTTTAGAGCCTGTATATTAGTCATCTATTGCTACATAACAAATTGCCCCCAAAACATAGTGACTTCAACTGTTACTAATCATATATTCTCTCTCTCAGTTTCTGTGGGTCAGGAGTTCTGACAAGGCACAGTGGGGATGGCTGGTTTCGACCTGCTGGGCATCCTATGGGGCTGACATCTGAAGTCTTGTTCCTTCAATGTCTGACATCCCGGCTGAGAAGACTCAAACAGCTGGGGCTCCTTGGGCATCTCCCTCTCTAAAAAATCTCTTCAGCATGCTGGTTTCAGGATGGATAGACTTCTTAACTGGAAACTCAAAATGAAAGTGTATTTTTTCCCAAGAGAGTAGAGCTAGCAGGTAGCCATATTTCCTGGAGATGTAGCCTCAAAAGTCCTATAAATTTCGCCCATCACATCACATTCTGTTGGTTAAGGCCATTACAAAGGTTTGTCCAGGTTCAAGAGGAGGTTAATATGGAGACCTGTTAATGGAGCATTTTCCATGTACATTTAGTAGAAACACTGTGTATGGATGGGGTGTAATATTTGTGTGGCCATCTTTGAAAAATATAGTCTGTCACAGACTATATTCCTAACCTGTAAGCTATACTGTTAAGTTTTTAAAATTTATCATGAAATTGATTGTTGCTCACTGAAAAGAAAACAACACACACACACACACACACAAAAGTAGATTCATATGAAGTGAAACTCAGAAGTCTCCTGCCTCCCCACACCCCCTTTCCGTTCTCCAGGGGCGAGCTTTCCAGACATACCTGATTATGTGCAAATAGGCATCTTGAATGTAAGAATGTTGAGGACCAACAGTTTGAGGAGGTCAGAGGACACAGTATTTTCTCCATATGCTTCTTTCCGGTTCCTTTATATTCTCGATGGGACTGGGCTAGTCACTGGGTGTTGGCATGTTGGAAACTACCTTGACACTTCTTGTGCCAGCCCATTATTTGAGATAAATGATATATGATGAAATGTATTTCCCAGCTGGCTTATTTTGGATTGGGCTGAAATAGTTTTTTGTCTTTCCCTTTCAGCTTGAAGGTTTATTTATACTGTTCGCCTGTTACTAAAGAGTTGTTGTTAACTAGCCCGAAGTACAGATTTTGGGAGAAACGAATTGTAAGTTTTATATTTTGAATGATGCGAGTTCATTTTTTTTCAGTGGGAAATATTTTTGGGGGTAGACTGAACAAAGCATTGGAATAATTCAAAGCCTAGTTTCTCACACACTGTACTTATCCATGTTCATGACAATATTGATACTTAGTCTTTGTAATTCAGCAGTTTAGAAAAGGTCGACATTTTATTGTTGATTTGTTTTTTTTTTTGTCCATCAACAGCTTGATCTAGATTCTTAGTTTTGTTTGATCTCATTGAGTCTTTTGCTAAGTTGAGTTTTAATTCTTTAATTAACATAATTGATATAAAAAGATTTATATCAGTAAATGTAACTTTTGGTAAGTTATAATAAGAAGGGGCTAACAACCTGAATAAAAATAGAATGGGTAGTTTTGAATCTGGCAGAATAAAATGTATCTAATCAATGGAAGGAAGATATAGGAATGGGGAAAAATGAAAGTGTGGTACATAGGAAATGCAAAGAAAGCTGGGAAAGTTCTGTTATAACAATGATTATAAATATGAAAGGGTTTAATTCAATTATTGATCGAAAGACAAATTCTCAGTTTAGGCTAAAAAAATAAAAAAGATCCACTAGTCAGTCTATAAGAGACATAGTTAAAACAAAAGGATAAATGCAGGTTAAAATAGGGAGAAAAGGAGGGAAGAACACATACTAAATAGGCAGAAGCTAAAAATGCCAGAGTGGCAATTGTTATATTGTACACATTAGAGTTAAAGGTAAAAAAATAAAATAAAAATCCAAAGTTCAAGGAGGATGTTTTTTACTGTTATAAAGGGAACACGGATCAAGAAGATATAAACATAAATGCAATATTGACAAGTAACCTCAAACTGGATAAATACCTGATCACCCTGTGCTTGATCAGAAAAAGAGAACCACAGTGAGTGGATAGAATTAGGGTTCATTATGTGGATTAGACCCCAAATGATTGTGGGAGCTGGCAGAGAAGTCTGAACAAGTGTCATAGAGTCTATTTGTTGTTGACTGCTGACAACTTTCAACACTCACCCCCTTCCTGTCTCCCCTGCTGCCCCACATCTGGGCAAGTGGTACAAAAGCCTACTGTCTCTTGGCGCCCACATGAGGTTCAAACCGCACAGGCCCACGCCCACCCCTCAACCACCAGAGCCACTGGCTTCTTTCTGTTCTCTCTCAGGCCACATGAGCCACTTCCTCCTACCTGGTTCTGCCCTCCTGTCCCCAGAAAGCCCCACGATGGGAGTGTGGCAGTATTTTCATGTCTTTTTGGTGCATGTGTGTCATCTTCAGTCCCCACCTCCAACCTACCAGTTAGGGTGGGGTTCAACCTCCCTCCCTCCACAAAGGGATGCAATAGCAAGGCAGTAACCGTGGCCTTGGTATTAGCTCTGAAGTTGCTATGGGTCAGCTTGGCCAGCAGTCAGGAAGGAAGTTGAGGCAGAAGTGAGGATGAGCAGAGACAGGCTGGACTTGTCTCTCTCACTCCTCCCAATCTTGGTAGTACTGCTGCCTCCTCTGCCACTGAGCTCCACCCACCTGGCTGAGGATCCAAGAGGCTGAAGGAGGGTAGATGTCCAGCAGAGGGTGCAGTGGCTGATGTCCTGCTTCATGTGAGTGGTTGAGCATGCGCTGTTATTTCTGGCATCCTTTGGAGCATTAAAAAATGGTGTTGGTTCATTTCTGCCTTCTAAGTCTCAAGACTCAGCTGGGAGTGTACATGGAAGGGCCTGGTAAGATAGTTCCTGTACAGAGAAGTTGATGTAGTACAAGGTCACCTCACAGTCTAAGGGACAAATGGACAATTTAACAAATGGACCTGGAACGTTTCCCATATCACTCCCAGAAACTAAAAGATGAAGGAGGCAGTAAATAAGTGAAGATACAGAAGATTTCAATGACTTAATTAATAAATGTGAACTCATTGAAATACAGAACTTTAAACCTAAGAAGGAAAACAAGGTCTTTGGGTATACACAAACATTTACAGAAATTGACCATATACCATGTCATAAAAAAGTTATAAGAAATCCTAGTGATCTGTTCTCTGACCATAATGCAGTGATGTTGGAAATCAGAAATAAAAGGAGAGCTAAAGTCATCCCATCCAGATGGGAACTAAATGCAAACGATAAACAACTCTTAGGTTAAAGAGGAGATTGTAAAGGAAAACATACTTAGAACTGATGGACAGTGGAAGTGTGACATGTCAAAATGTGTGAAACAGCTAAATTAGTACTCAGGGAAATTGATAGCGTTAAATACGTGTCTTAGAAAAGAAAGACTGAAGTGAATGGTGTGTCTTCAACACCATAAGAAGGAAAAGGAGCAACAAAGCAAATCTCAGGGTATGTGAAAGAAGGAAATGGTAAAGATAAAATGACAAGTTAGTGATATAGAGACTAACAACTACCATAGACAGTGGAGGATGAATAAGACTAAAAGCTTATCTAAAGAAAACCGAGACAAATTTCTGCCAAGATTGATTTTTGAAAAGGTGCAGTAGCATACTGATGTCAACTTTTTTATTCAAAATTAATCTACAAATTTAACACAGTCCCAATAAAGATGTTGTTTTCGAACTCAACATAGGAATTTTAAGGTTAATATGGGAAATAAACACACAAAGGGAGATTTAAAATTAAAGGGAGTAAGTAATAAGAGGAATAAAAAAAGATGCACATAAAAATACAGAATGCTAGGAAGAAAACTGATGTGTTTTTTGACAGTTACTGTGGTAGTATGTTTGATAATTTAGACAAAGTGGATAAATACCTGCAAAATAGGAAAATAGCAAATTGAGGCAAGAAAAATGGAAAATGTTAATAAATCAGTAACTATCCAAGAAATTAAAACAATTTTCAAAGATCTCTCTTCAATACAGACCCAGGCCCAGATGGTTTTATAGGTACATTTTTAAAATATTCAAGGAACAAATACTTGTATTCCCTGTAGATGAATTATTGTAGGAGATAATAAAATGATAAGCCTCTCAACCCCACTGGCAAACTAGATATTAATAGCATGTGGAGGAAAAGACCATTTCATATGTGAACATCCTAATTAAGGTAACAGCTAACTGAATCTAACAGTATGAAACACCAGTACATTATGAATGCAGTGTGTTTATTCTAGAAATGAAAGGATGTTTTTATACCTGACCCCAGTCACTAAGTTTTAAGACATCAGCAGACTAAAAGATGAAAAATTATGTTCATTTGTCATCTGTTTAGTGAGTGCCTCTTCGTATTAGTTGCTGTTTTAGTAAACTGCAAATTTACTTTGGAGCTTCTACATCTGCTCACATCTGTGAATTAGGCCAGCGGGTCCTGGATGGGTCCAGACTGTGCCCTGTAGTATGAAACCTAAACACAAGAGCACACCACTACATGTTGTACAGAGACTCCAGTTCCAGGGGTTGGGGAGGTGAAGGGAGGAAGGTAAATCATGGAAACAGAACAGCTGTGTCATAGGATATGTAAATTCTCAAGGCACTTAATGCGTATTGCCACATCAACCTCAAGAAAGGTATTTTATTAGCTTTATTATGTTTTGAAGCTGTTAAATTATTATAGTGAAAGAAGAGTTGTTACCCAGAGAGTCTGTCACTTGTCCTCTTAGCCCCCTTTCTGTGTTTGAAATGGCAGTGGCACATAAATTGTGGAAATATACAGTATGATATATACATGACTTCTTATTTTATTTTAATAGATATCAATCGAAATTGAAACTCCTACCCAGATATCTTTAGTCGATGAAGCATCAGGCGAGGTACTTAAATATTAAATATCATGTTTTTTAAAATTAATATTTAGCACTAAAATGAGTGTTCATATTTCTCCTGGATTTTGAATGCTCATTTAACCAAAAATAAAAAATGTAGTCATTGAGTGATTTTGTAGTGAACAGAACTTTTGTAACGTATTTGTTTTCTGCATCCAAAGATGATGGGAACACTGGTTGTTGGTATTACACATGACGTCATTATCATATTTGTTGAGTTTGTTATATAATATTCAGGATATAAAACAGTGCTTAATATTTTTGCAGTAAATTTATGCATATTGTGTGTGTGTGTTTTTCTGAATCATTTTCCTAGTTAAGAAAACACCCTGTTCAAGTGGGTCCAGTTTATTTTCTGTCCTTAAATTTAGAAGCAGGTACTTTTGTGTTGTGTGTTGTTTTAAGAGTAAGTAGGCGTATGGACCTACCTTTTATTTGTTCAGTTTTACCTCACATTAGATCTACAGCGAGGGGGTGTTTTCGTAGTTTATGGCAGATCTAGTGAATATTTGTTCCACAGCCCAACTACAACCTGCTTTGTTGACATAGTGACCTGACGTGTTTGTTGTTCTGTGACTGTGATCAGACGGGGGCTGACTTTTCACATTTCCTGTTTGGAGAAGATCAGGCCTTTGAAGTACACCTCATCAAATCATTGTCCCGTGGGAGGGCTGCATGGCTACTTGAGGGTGGCTTCCAAAGGGGACAAAGGGTGATCTGAACAGTCCCCCACTCAATGCTGAACTCAGTGAGCGAGCACGTGCTGGAGACTTACTCTCATGGACCGCTGCCTTGTGACACATGCTGGTGAAAGGCTCTCTCATCATCAGGCCCCAGAAAGGGGCAGCTCTCGTTGCTGTCGCGTTTCGTGTTTCTTCTCGTGCTCTGTGGCTTTCGTGTGTCGTGCCTCCAGCTCCAATCAGTGGGAGACCCTGTTTTAAAGGGGCCTTTGGCAAGAATGATGTTAGACTTAGGGAAGACGCTGGTGTGTCCAGAGCTCTGTGTCCCTCCCACCGCTCTGTTCTGAGGGCTGAGAGGCAGTAGTGCCCATCAGGCTTGATCCTAACAAGACAGTACAGGTTGCAGTGTAGCAACTTGGGACCAGGCTACATCTGGCCTCTTTTTCTTTTAATAACAGCTTGAGAGCTAGTTCACATGCCATGCATTTCACCCCATTTAAGGTGTGCAATTCAATGACTTTAGTATATTGACAGAGTTGTGTAACCATTACTACATCAATTTTAGAACATTTTCATCCCCCCAGAAGAAACCCTGTTCCCATTTGTAGTTACTCCTTATTTCTTTTCCCCTTAGCCTCTGGCCACCACTA
This sequence comes from Craseonycteris thonglongyai, assembly GCA_004027555.1. NCBI lineage: Eukaryota > Metazoa > Chordata > Mammalia > Chiroptera > Craseonycteridae > Craseonycteris > Craseonycteris thonglongyai. The sequence goes on from PVKE010017158.1 coordinate 13,553, forward strand.
TTCTACTAGAAGTCTCTATGAATGCCTATTCTGGACATTTCTTATAGGAATTCATACTATATGTGGTCTGTTGTGACTGACTTTTCACTTTGTATAATGCTTTCAAAATTTATCCATGTTGTAGTATGTATCTGTATTTCATTTCTTTTTATGGCCCAATAATATTCCATTGTATGGATGGACCACATTTAGTTTATTCTTTCATCAGTTAATAGACATTTGGGCTGTTTCTTCTCTTTGGCTAGTATGAACAATGCTGCTGTAAGTATTCATGTGCAGGTTTCTGTGTAGACATAAGTTCTCATTTCTTTTGTGTTTATAACCAAGAGTAAAATTGCTGTGTCATAACCCAACATTTAATCATGTGTTATGTGGACAAGGAATCCACTTATTTCTAGGATTTGAGAGAGAGAAATTGAGGAGAAAAGGTATAGCACGTTCTTGAGAAGTATTTGAATTTGTTCTTTTAAGGAGGATTTTATTTAGCTGGGTCCTACTGATAACTTCTGTTTTTTGTTTTTTTTTTCTCTATTTCTTTTTTAGAAGGAAGAGATTGTTGTGACTCTTTTGCCAGCTGGTCATTGTCCAGGATCAGTTATGTAAGGGGGCTCATCTATTTTTGCCATTTTATTATATGTTTTGTGTTTGTAGAAATACATGTTTAGGGTCTGGGGATTAATATGAATAGAAAGGTTTGATCATTTTTATGACACTTTCTTTAATCTTTGTTTCCAAATTGAACTTGGGGGACCGAGGCCAAGATCAAGTTTGAAACATGGCTTTCTTATCATGGAAGCCATCAGTAGCTGTTTCTCCATTGGCTTTGCATTTTCCTATCCCATGGAGTTTTCTCTCCATGAGCAGGGATGAGCTCAGCACATCGTTAAGAGTGCTAACACATTTCACAGGCATCTATTGCAAACTCAGTAGTGTCATTTTCTCCACCCCAGGGAAAAAGTGGCAGCTGAGTGCCAGGTGTGGTTTAGAGCTATTGGAATTCCATTAACACTATGTCATAGTGGCTGTGTTTGGCAGAAGGCGTTTGGTATGGAAATAGTATGTATTTGCTTTATTAGGATTTTGTATGAAACTGAGAAGTCACCAACATATCTCCTTTGCAGGTTCTTATTTCAGGGTGATAATGGAACTGTCTTGTACACAGGAGACTTCAGACTGGCCAAAGGAGAAGCTGCCAGAATGGAGCTTCTGCACTCTGGGGGCAGGTACTGGGCTTTGTGTAACTCTTGAATGTAAGACTGCATCATTTTAACAGATTTATTGCCTCATTCCCCCCCAAATAAGCTTTTGCTTCTCTTAGATATCAAACTTGTTTATAATATTTGTAACAAACAGTAAAGCAAATTTTTCTTCTTGAGATGGGGTGATGGTTACATTCTCCATGTTGATTAGGGTGGTAGTAGTTATGGGAAATTGTCAAAGCTCACTGACTCATATATACAACATCTGTGTATTACTATATGCAAATCATCTTTCAACAAAGCTATTTTAACAAAAAAATTCCAAATGAAGTAGGACACCCTGTAAAATAACTGTTTAATCTTACTATGTATTTCACATTACATGACTAACACCAATTTTTTTTTTTTTACCCTCCCCAGAGTGAAAGATATCCAAAGTGTATACTTAGATACTACTTTCTGTGATCCCAGATTTTATCAAATTCCGAGTCGGGTAAGTCTCCCTGGAGAAATGGGGTGAGAACCTGGGTGAGGCCATATTTCTAAAAGGAAGTTTGTAGGATCACCAATCAGATCACAGTTGTCTTGCTTGGCATTAATACCCATGAAGGTGGGGAATGAAAAAGGTGATATTCTTAAAATGTGTTAAATGCCTTTTAAAAAACCTGCCCAGGGGGAGTGTCTGAGTGGAATCCTGGAGCTGGTTCGAAGCTGGGTCACTCGGAGTCCATACCATGTCGTGTGGCTGAACTGCAAGGCAGCTTATGGGTATGAGTATCTGTTCACCAACCTTAGTGAAGAATTTGGACTCCAGGTACGGTGGCGGTTCTCTCTCTGCTGCTGCTCCCTTCCATCGTCCCAGCTTTACCTTTCCTCCCCCTCTGCACCCCCCATCCCCCCATTGAAAATAGTAACAGATGGAAAATGACCATCTCTTTGTTTATTCATGTCCTTACCGGGGACTTGACAGTGGCCCGAACGGCTGAGTGAGCCCTTTGGTGAAATGTTCCATAGAGGAAGTATTTTTTCAAAACTGCAGGTCGTGACATAAATTTAGTGATTGTGACTGGCATTAAAAATCCATTTAAACTAGGAAATACCCAAATGTATTGTTTTTTGTGAAAATTTAGACAGAATCAGACACATGCATGTATGTGTATGTATACTGGGTTGCCATGAAAAACATTTCTTACTATGGGTCATGGTCAAAAAATGTCTAGTTGGATATTTAAGTTCCACTTTGTTTTGTATCTTTTAATATAAGTCCCCCAGCTAACAGACTTGTGCCAATAATTTATTTTTAGGAGATGTAATTTAGTAAAATAAGAAAGACCTAGTTTTTCTTCATTTGAAATTTTAAAATTTCTGTGTCCCTCCTTCCCTTCATAAATCTGTATATCCTAAGTCCTTCTTTCCTTAATTTCTTTGTTCCGTAGGACCTTCTGTCCGAATGTATTGGTGTAAAGTTGCCAGTTCTCTATTTGGGGAAGGATTTGCTTTTATTCTGAGACTTTTGGTGTTAAAATGGCCTTTTAAATTAAAATCACTGTGATAATAGGTTGTGTTACACACTCACATATACTTATCTATACAACTGTCCAGTGCTATGTTTCAAACTCCCTGCTGGCAAAATATAAAGGTAGCAACTACTTACCAGTCCCAAAAGTGCTTTGTAACTTTCAGTGGTGTGTGAAATCGAAGGCTGGAAGCTTCTGCTCTAGAGGCCCCAGAGGAACCAGGGTCGGAAGAGGGGCTGGGGATGGGGGAGAGCAGGTTGAGCTGGTGCCTTCAGAGTCACCCTGCAGAGAGCCCTCTGTTCCTAATGCTCCCAATCCCTTTGAAAGGGATGGAAACAATTTCAGATCAAGAATTAAAAAGGGAAAACACTGGGGTTTTGACTAAGGGACCTCAGTCAGTGATGATCTATGGCCACTTTTTCAGGCTTTGTTTTTGTGAGGATGAAAGCTTCTATATTGCTCTATGCATCTCAGAATTTGCCCCTTTTTATCTCCTTACAGAGTCCAGAAAAGCCAATTCATTGTTACTTCTCAGTCCTTAGTAAATAGATCATGAGCGGAATAGGCCACAGAATAAGGGAACAATTATGCTTGGGTTCTTTTTCTGTCTATCGCAGTATTCATTGCCACAGCAACCTGACCTTATCCTAATCTGTTTTGTTCAAAATGAGTTTTTTGTTTGTTTGTTTGTTTTTTGGTGCCATTTCATAATCCTAACATCAGTTTAGGTACAGGAGGCCCTTGTATACCATCCTTTTGTTATAAGGTCAGTGAGGTAATGAATCCTGCTTTACCACAGGCTGATCAATATAGACAAGAGTTAGTGGGAACTTAACTCTTGTCTATATTGATCAGCCTGTGGTAAAGCAGGATTCATTACACGTTGTGTTGCGTAGTTCCAAGAACCTATCAACAATGTTAAGTGACGTACTATCTATGTTATTTACTTTGGAGTACCCAGAAGAGAAGCTTTAGATAAAACTGATGCATTGGTTTTAACACCTTAACATGTATTAGCCTTAAAATTATAAAGGTAGCCAAGGTTTTTTTTGTTTTCCTGCATCTGCCCTCCCCCTTTCCATCTAAGAGAGGTGTGTGTGTGGTAAGGGAGGGTATATCTGCTTCCGAGTCCCGCCCTCCTCCCCCTGCCAACTGCACCTCTGGGGCATGCTGTGTGTCTTCAGGAGTGGTTCCTGACTGCTTCTGTCTGCTTGACACACAGTAGGTACACAATACATATTAACTGAACAACTCTTGATGGACTGAAGGACAGTATTAGCACGATGCAGTGACATCCACCGAGTGTCTATATTTTTGTATTAACACCAACAATAGGCAGTAATACTGACTGGTATGAATATGGTTGTCCTCCTTTGCCTGTTGACATCCTGGTAGAGGATTAATGTGCATTGAGAGAACTCCAGTATAGATTTCAAGAAAGAAGAGTTAGTCCCCTGACTGATTTCCCTCTGCAGAATTACCCTATAGATAGGAAATATAATTCAAATAACTTTCTTATATGTTTATTTTCCTCAGGTTCATGTGGATAAACTAGACATGTTTCGAAACATGCCCGACATTCTCCATCATCTCACCACAGACCGCAGCACTCAGATCCATGCGTGTCGCCATCCAAAGGTGCACAGTAAATTGCTTTTCTCACTGTTTGTGAGATCCATGAAAAACAGAATTTTAGGTTCAGAAAGAAGCTTAGAAATTCCATTTTCTAGGCTTTTCAATTTATAGATGTAAAAACTGAGGCTGGGATCCTAAGTTATTGGCCCAAGGTCATGCACCTGTACATTACCGGATTCCATTACCATAAACTTCATAATTAGTAACCAGACACAGATACTTATGTTTTGTTTTTTTTTAACAAGATGACTTATTTTCTCTCACATTAAAGAATTTCAATGGTAGACACTGGGCCTGTGTGGCATTGCCATGGATGCCACAGGCTTTTTTCTGTTCCACCATCCTTAGTGTGTGATTTCTGTTCTTGAGATTGCCTCAGGGTCACAAAATGGTAGCTGAAGCCCAGGGTCGGGCTGGGCCCACCACTCGGACCCCAAGTCCCCAGCCTTCTCCTTGGATTCGTGGGGCTCCTGACCTGGCGATGGGTCCTGCAGCTCGCACAGCCCACGCACTTCGCCCCCGCAGAGGCTGCCCCGTGGGGTTGGCCGGGTGGGTAGGCTGGGGCCAGCCTACCTACGGCGTTTTAATGACCCATATTCATGCATGTTTCATTTGTTTATTTGTAGTGAATTATGTAATGAATAATTTATTGGTACTGAAGTTAGTAAAATATTAGAGCTTCTAAATTAAGAAAACATTTTTGAGACTCATGACACATGCACATTTATAAGTTTTATTTTTTTCTCATTTGAGATAATGCCTAGAGATAGCTTTGAATTTTGTACATGTATCAGTTGCTCACCCCTAAAATAAAGCATAATTAAAAAAAAGAAAAGGAATTCTTATCCACAGTATTTACATTCCTCTTCATACCACTGTGGGAGACCTCCAAGGTAAGAAAGTACTTGCATTCATGACTTTATTTCATCGTTTTGTTTGTGTGTACATTGCACACACACGCCCAGTGAATTCATGGATAGATAAAAATAATGTAGACACAAAACAAAACTGCCTTTTTTCTGTTAGACTTGGTAGTCTGGTCCTCCCGCTTCCCGTTAATCTTTTTCTTTTTTTTTTTTTGTGCTCAGAGTTTTCCCATATCTCACCAAATAGCTTGATGTGTAACTGCTACTCCTGTCACTCCCCACATGGCTATTTGCCTTGAACCACGACTCCTAGTGGTGAAAGGGGTTTCTTAGGTCATGTTGCCTTAAAAATACTTAGCAGAGACTGCTCTTCAGGCCCTGGGGCTTCTCATCCACAGCCTGAGGACATAGCCCCAGAGGCGCAGGACCACATCATGTGGATGGAGTGCTCATGGTTTTGAGATTCCATCTTAATACGGGGTCTTTGGGAAAAGTGTCCCATTGTTTTTCACCCTCTTAAGAATACTTTTCAAAGATTTATTTTATTCTTTTTGACAGAGACAGACAGAGACAGAATGAGACAGGGAGAAGGGGGAGGGCCAAGAACAGGCTCCATAGTTGTACATCATCAGTTTTCCACACGGTTTTGTTCCACACAGGTGGGCAGGGGCCACACAGGGAGGGAACTGGGCTGGGGGCCCCCTTGAGCCAGGGGTTGAACGAGGAGATGAGAACTGAACTGGGGACTCCCACATGGGAAGCACACCCCAGTTCAGCACATGGGTCAGCATGGGCTGGGGCTGGGATTCGATCGTTGGTCCCTGGGGCTGCAAAGCAGGCACTCAACCCACTGAGCCATCCCAGCTTCCCCAAAAATACTTTTATTATCGTTTTCCTTCAAATGTATTTTGAAAAATTTTGAAACAGTTAAGTTGTGAGACTAGATTCCCCAGTTTAACCTTAGGCCACATGTGCACTCCCACCACTCTGGTAAATCAGCACCCCCCACCCCACAGGCTTGGGGGTCAGTCGCAGACTTTGTGGCACTTCACCCTAAACCTTCAGCACACATCACGAGAACGAGGACGTTCTCCTGTATAACCACAACACAACTCCCACACTCAGCAAATTTAGCCCGACACGGCACTGTTGGCTGTTACCTATTCCGTATTCAGATTTCCCCAGTTGTCCCACTAATGTCCTGTAAAGCTTGTGGAGAGGGAGCAGGGCATCCAGGACGTACATAATCAACAATCACATTTAGCGTCCACTCAGCTTCTTCATTCTCCTTTGATGCAGATCATGTCTTTAGCCTGTTTCATCACAGACATTTTGGAAGGGCCCAGACCAGTTGTTTTGCAGAGCGTTCCTCAATTTGGAATTATATGATTGTTTCCCCATGTCCACGTTATCCCCCCATGTCTGAAAACTAACCTTCATTTGTTTTGAGACCTTGCCTACAAACAGATTGGTTGAAAATGTTGCACTGTTTTTCTGTATTTTTAAAATCCTTTCTAGGCAGAGGAATATTTTCACTGGAATAAATTACCCTGTGGGATTACTTCTAGAAATAGAATTCCACTCCACACAATCAGCATTAAGCCGTCTACGATGTGGTTTGGAGAAAGAACCCGAAAAACAAATGTAATTGTGAGGTAAGAAAGCAACATCATAGGCCTTTGGAGAGAAACCTTGCTTTGAGGTAAATTGTTTGATTTTAGTTTAAATGCAATCTAGTCTTAGCCTAAGAAGAGGACATGTACTTGTAATTGTGGAAAATAACTTCTGAAACTTAAACTCTATTTAAATTAAAGTGATGCTGCTTCCAAACTTATTTAATAGTTAATACTATAAGCTAGTATGTCCCAAGGCCTTACTCTACGTGGGTAGATAGGATGGTCAGAGACTGAGGATATCTTGCTTGGAAAGGAGTTAACAAATTGATGTCCCCTTGGTGGAGTGGTGAAGTACCGTGACTGTCATCATTTTCGAACACCATTTCCTTAATATTGGCTGTTCAGAATGTCTACAAATACTTACACAAGGGCTGTCCGTAAAGTATCCAGCCATGTTACCCTTCTCGTTACAGTGACAATGGCTGGATTTTTTCTGGACAACCCTCATCTTTCTGAAGAGAGTTCCCACCTATCCCAGGCAGAAATTCTTCATTTCCTGCTGGAATGGCCTAAATGGGAAGGCTCAAAATTTAGAACTTAGCTCTATTAAGTGACCTTTTGGTTTTGTTTCATTTCCTCTTAGGACTGGAGAGAGTTCATACAGAGCTTGTTTTTCTTTTCATTCCTCCTACAGTGAGGTAAGGATCCCATACAGGTATATGCATAACCTTACTGCTGGCTGCAAGTGTCTTTGACATCCAGAGGTGTCTTTTTCTACTGCTAAAGATTTGCTGTGGCTTTTCCTAAACTATCTCAGTGGATGAGTTACGTTTACTAAGTATAATACAGTAGGATTTGCTATCATTACCTGTTTTAGCCCAAGTAACTTCCCCATTTCCCACTTCAGTAGTGCTGTTCACCTATCATAAAAGAACTATAAATCTTATTTGAAGGAGTACTAGATAAAATCTCATTATAGGTGGCCTTTATATGTCCAGACTCTTGGCTTCTTCCAAAATTTGACTATTAAAAAACTAATTAAGATTAGTCCTGAATATTCAGCAGTGGGGAAGAACAAAGGTGATTGAGCTATCTACCTTGTTTTTAAGAAGGATATAGTATACTAGACTCAGATTTAAGAGGCCTTAAAATGTTAGTTATGGTACTTTTTATATAGGAAATTGACCATCCGAAATGGGAACTTAATTTATGTAATTTATTTGCAAAATCCTCATGCATTTCCAAAGTAAATGCTAGCATCTAACAAGTGTAGAGGTTTAGTCATTTCATGTATTGGAGAAAAAGCAATATAAAAGCAGGCTTTTTATGACCCTTAAGTCATACACAATTTTAGTTTTGCCATTTCTGCACTTAAAAATCCATTTCCATGACAATTGTCTTTGTATTTGGGATATGTGGCTATGGCCCTGCAGCAGTGAGCTGTGGACGTGTTAATAATCTGAACAGGTGGATTCTTCCAGAGCTCCAGGTAGCAGCATTCTTATGAAGTCAGCCACAGTACTGCCAATGATTCTTCAACATGTTATCAAAATATCATAGTGACATCTCTGTTAAATAACTGACCTTCACTTTCAGGTGCAAGTAGGTTATTTGCAAGCAGCTTGGAAGTCATTTTGACGGTATAATTTATTTAGTGTTTTCTTTATCGGTTTCCTTCCCGATGATTGGGTGTGGCAGCTGGCTCAGCACCCATCTCTTCTTATTGATCCCCGAGAGGCGGAGTTTTCTTTCTGTCTCAGGAGGGCATCTAATGGGGGGAAAGGGTAGGCCTTAGCTTTGCAATCGAATCTACTCCTATTTCTCTTCTTCAGTGTAGTTAGCAGACAAGTGGGAAAGGGCAAGCTTTCATGGGACTTTATGAAATGACCTTTAATGCTTGAAGTTTGATTGGAGATGAAGTAGCTGACCTACCTATCTCCTCTCTTCCCACCCTTCTTAGGTTAGAGCCACTGATCACGCACTTAGCAGGGTTACTGTGAGCTCTGCTTAGTCATATTCTTTCAGTGTCTGGTGAGAGAGGATTTCCAGAAAACTGCTTTAACCCTGCAGAGGTCATGGTCAAAAAAATTATAGCGTATGTCACATGTATCCGAGAGGTATATTCATTCCTAGTATGTAGTGAAACACCAAAAAAAAAAAAAAAAAAATTACACTGCAAATATAATAGGTGATTTTTTAATTTATTTTTACTTACAATCTAGAAATTATTAAACAATCCCATTACCATTTGTAGCCCATAAATCCTGCAAATTTAGCCAATTACTGTGATGTAAACCAGTACATGTAGCGATGAGGCCTAAAAATTGTTTCAATTGGTTTGGTCTATTCATTCAGTATTTTTCGTGAAAATGGGCTTGAGATAGAATTGATGTATTTATTTGTATCTAATAAGATTAGATCTAAAATATTATTTGTGATGAAGCAGTTCCAAGTTTCAAGTTCTGTCTTAGCATTTTCTGTGTTTGGCAATTGACACAAAATATGTGGCTTTATTTTTGTTTATTTTTTTGTGGTTTTCTAATTTATCTTCTTCCTGGATTTTCCCTCCAGTTTGATTCTTTAACTTTTCCAAAAAAATATTCTTCATTGATGTCTAATTCAACTTCACTTTCTTCACTAGAAATACCTTGCTCAGTATCTGAATCTTCTGAATGAACTTCCACATAATCTTCATCTTCTAAATCACTTTCATTTTTACATTCAACTGTATCATTTTCATCGTTGGACTCAAGCAACGTTTGCTGAAGTTCTTCTATCTCTTGGGTTATCAAATAGGTTTTTTTTTCTTTCTTTTTTGCAGCTATTTTCAATAGTAAATAAAAGAAAAACAAAAACAAAAAACACACAACTACACTAGCACTGACTTATGAGTTCGTGGTATCTCTCAGATACAATTTGTTACCGAGTATCACACACCCTCATGAAACATGTTATAACCAAACTGGCGGCTTAAACATTATAGCTCAACATTGATCATGTTCAAGGCACAGCAAGTCATGACCTTGGACCTATGCACCTGATATATTTAATAATATTTAAGAAAAGAGTTTGTTTGTATCTCCTCAGATCAGCTATGACCTTTGCAGCGTTAATTAGTAGGCCTATGTCCTATATATAGAACATGAACTACATTTAAAAATGTAAATACCGGTAGATTTTAATATTTTCTTTCAGAGATATTCTTAATATAGTTGACCCTTATTATTCATGGGTTCCTTATTAACAAATTTGCCTACTCATTAACATTTATAACAAATCAATACTAGCAGGGCTAGTCATTTGCAGACATGCACAGTGATGGTGAAAATCTTGAGTTTTCCTGATTCCGGTGGAACAGAGGGATTCTGCCTTTAAAAAAACACTGACAGCATAGTTTTTATAATAGGTGCCCTCTTGTTTCAGCTCTCAGATAAACAGCTGTCCTTTTTGTAGTCAATTTATAGCCATGTTTTTCCTATTTTTGTGCTTTTTATTAATTTTACTGTTTGAAATAGTCCCCCAGTGTAGCGCTGAAGTAAGGTATCTTTAAACAGAAACACGCGTAAAACAAGGTTACGTACTGCCCAGCTGATGAAAATGCTGTGACTGGAGGAACATAGAGATCCTGTATTTGCCCTGGGAGCTAATGCAGTGCTCACGTGACTTCATAGAACACAACTACTGTGAATAATAAGCACTGACTGTGTGAAAGGATTGTCTTACGGCATCTGACAGCAGGGCATCAAGTTGTATCTGAGTGTGTGCCCCTCTTGGTGTCTCTTGTCTCCTTGTGGCCACTTTGGATCTGAGTAGAATAAGTGAATAATTTCTGGTACAGGCTTGACCTTTCTTTGTCCTTGTTCCTTTCAAAAGTTTCAGGTTTCTATCAACCTCAAGTTTGGAATGAATATGTAAATCATACAGGTGTGGGCAGGTGAATAATGGTTTCTGTTTGCATGCCTGTACCTGGGGACCTCTTAGGAAAAACAAACACCCATGCTCAGGTCCCACCCAGAAATTCTTTTAACCCTGAGCTGTGGTGGGCCCTGAGACTCTGTGTAAGACTGAGAACCACTGATTGATGGGATTCAAAGAGTCTGTATTTATGACATTTTCCTTGTCTAAGGTCAGTCACCCATATTTAATAAATTCCCTTCAAGTAAATTAGAATTTAGCTGAATAGTATTTAAAAGTACAAAGGAAATTGTTCATGGAAAATATCAAAAGAATGGATCTTCTTTTCTTTTCCCATCTTAATTAAGGTAGCCATTTTAAAGATTTATTTTTATTGTTTTTGATAGAGACAGAGACAGAGAGAAGCAGGGGGGCCAGAGCAGTCTCCGTAGTTGTACGTCATTAGTTTTCAATATAGTTTCACTCCACAGGTGGGCGCCGGGCTGTTCAGGGCAGGAACTGGGCCTGGGGTCTCCCGCATGAGAGGCATAGCCCCCCCCCCCACACACACTTCCCCTCCCCCAAGCTGGGGGCCTCCTACATGGGAAGCTTGCCCTGGCAAGAACTGAACTGGGGGCCCCACTCCAGTTTTGCATATGGGTCTGCACAATCTGGGGCCAAATTCGATCCTCATCCCCTGGAGCTGCAAGACAAGTGCTCAACTGGCTGTGCCATCTGGCATGCCTAAGGTAGCCATTTTAATATGGAGTTACTGATAATTCCTGGGTTTTAACCTCTTTTGATTTGGTCCCTTATTCAAATAGTCAAGTACTAGTAATTACTTTGTTCCTCAGTCACCATTTGCAGAAGGGAATAAAAATATTTTGTGTTGTCATTATCAGCTTTGTTATGGATTTTATTGAATGCTTAACCATGTGCCGGGTACAGGGCTTAGTACTTTATATTCATCTAAGACTTAGAGACTTGGATTTGACTGAGATCACAAGCTCACCAAAATTGAGTAAGTGAGAAAGCTAAATAAAGCTCTTCTGGGTTGAGATGTTTTGAGGAATAGTGAGAGTTTCTGTGTTTCATTCTGAGCTTTGCAGAAAATCAAGTTATATTCATGAAATTTTGCATGTAATTGTCCTTGTTTAGAATAACTTTTAGAATAAATCAGGCAATCTCAAAGATGCAATTCCCGTGGTGTTGCTAACAGTTATTTGTCAGAGGAAAGTACAATTTGTCAGAGGAAAGTACCTTGTTTTTTTTGTACTAAATACTGAGGTAATCCTAACTTACCTGAAGGGGACTTATTAAATATGGGTGACTGACCTTACAGAAGGAAGATAGTCATATGAATAAATACAGAATCTTTGAATCCCATGAATCAGTGACTCTCGGTCCTTACTATGGAGTGTTTAAATATACCAAGTCTCACGCCCCTTGGCAGTTCCAGACCATAAGGATTTCTGTGATAAGACCAGAGTGTTGGGCATTTGTTTTTTCCAAGATGTCCCCAGGGGAAGCCCATGTGCAGCTAGCAGACAACTCACAGCCATGAGATTTCTGCTTCTCTCCCCTGGCCTCCCTTTATCTGCTTCTCTAATACCCAGATTTTTTACCATCGAGATAATGGACAATTTTATTTTCCTTCTTGTAGATTAAAGATTTCTTGAGCTACATCTGCCCTGTGAATGTGTATCCAAATGTCATTCCAGTGGGCACAACTATGGATAAAGTTATAGAAATGTGAGTACTCACTACAGGTGGAACTTGTGTGTTGAACAGGATGGATTCAGGGAATAGTTTTGAGCCTGAAGACAGGGACAAAGGTGTTAACTGGCTTTGGCTGTGGAGATGTTTCAGGTTGGGAGCGTAATAGCTTTCAAGTGGGCATGTTATGTACAGAGGATACCAATAGTATACACATTTTAAGGAAAAAACTATTTAAATTGTAATACTCAATATATACCAAGAAGAAAAGACGAGCACAAGTCACGTTTGATTACAGTTACAAGAGGAGCTCCAAGTTGTTACTGTCAGCCTCCAGACATTTCTGATTACGGTGACCTTGAGCAATGTTGCCCAAACTGCCCACTTGTATTGCTGTGCATGCCGTTTCAATTTACCATGTGTCTCAAATGCATCACGAATGTGTGCAATGGTTGGGTGTGTTGTAGGTTCTGTTGCATACTTAGGCCTCCATTGTCATTGTATTGCCAGTGTTCTTGATTTCCAGATACCACTTCAAAATGGTCTTGTGCTTTTTGACAACCGTGCTTCCACCATTTTCTTGGGACTCCTGCCTGTCGCATGGTGACGCTAGCATTCATTTGATTAATGCCATCTTTTGAGTGAATGTCATACTACACATCACTATTATAATTCAACTTCAAAAAGTGATACATAGATAACATCTCATAAAATGTGCATACATTATTTTTGGCACCTGCGGTATAATCCTAAAGGCTTCTGGGAATCTGGCAGAAGGATATAATGGCAGTGAGGTCCTTGAAAAAGGGCAGGATACCCTCAAATCTTATTTCTGTGCCCTTTTGTATTTTATCTTCACTGGGTCTTAGCTTTCAGCCTCTAGAATGAAGAAGTTAAATGTGTGAGATTCTTGCAAGAGATAAGTCAACCTCATTAAATGAGGAAGAGGAAGCAGCTAGCTACACTGTTTATTTCCTGAAGGTCAAGTGTCACTGTTTTTACTGAACAGTTTTTAGAACAGGAACCTGCTTTTCTGCAGCGCAACAGCAGATAGTTTTGCTTTCCCTCAAATCTTATCGTAAGTTATCCACCAGGTTGTATTAGCTCTTTATTAACATATTGAAATTATTATTATTATTATTATTATTTTGACAGAGAGAGATATAGAGACAGAGAGAGAACTGAACTGGGGCAACTCTCCAGTCAGCACATGGGTCCGCAGGGGCCGGGGCCCAGATTTGATCCTCGGTCCCCGGCGCTGCAAAGTGAGCACTTAACCCACTGAGCCATCCTGGCTTCCCTTGAAATTATTTTTAAACATCGTTTTTCAGTTTTTAAAAGTAGTTGTGGGATTTCCCACTTGGTCAAAGTTTTTATAATCTCCAAATGATACTTACGTTCCAGCTGGTTTCCCAGTAGAAAAATAAAAATTTGTCTTCATTTCAGCTTAAAGCCTTTATGCCGATCTTCCCAAAACACTGAGCCAAAATATAAACCACTTGGAAAACTGAAGAGAGCCAGAACCACCCACCTAGACTCAGGTAAGAATTGTCTTAATTTGTTTTTTCTTAAGATTTATTGTTTGAGAGAAGATGAGAGATAGAAACAAGACAGAGAAAAGGGGAAGGGCCCAGAGCAGTCTCCATAGTTGTGTATCATTAGTTGTGACATAGTTTCATTCCACACGGGTGGATGTAGGGCCACATAGTATGGGAATCAAATGGAGGGCCTCCCGCCTGGGAGGTGAGAACCTTTGCCGCCATCCCCGTGGTTACCAGTTGCACTGCAGTTCAACATATGGGTTTGCATGGCGTGGGGCTGGGATTCGATCACTGGACCTCACAGTTGCAAGGCAAGTGCTGAACCTGTTGAGCTATCCTGGCATCCCCAAGTTGTCCTAATTTTGTATTGGATGACATACCTCCTGAACTTTACCTGGTTATGTTTGGTATAATTTTGGTGTCTAAAAATATTCTTGAACTTTGTTCTGGCATATGTTTAAGTGACTTGGAAAGTCTGATCCTTTTGTGTCTTGCTTTTTATCTCTAAGGTAGAAGCAGAACAGCACTTAATCTAGAATTAACTTTCTCTACTGCTGAGGCAAGGCCCTTCTTAGTATTCTTAACAGTAAAACACCCCGTGAATTATGAGGTGTTCTGCTCCTGCTATTGGGCATAGGTACTGTTCTAACACTGCATTCTTTGTTCTTTTGAGTGATTCTTTCCCTGGCCTTGGGATGTGCTGCCTCACAGGTATGTACCCATCAGTGTGCTGCATACTCGAGGGGGCCCCTCGGTAGCTGTTCAGAGCACCTCTGTCCCATGGGCTTCCCTCTGGGCCTCTATTCTGACTCTAGCCACCTCGACTTTCTCAGACTACCATTTACATCTCCTCAGCTGAGGGATGCTGATAGGTTCTGCCCTGGTGTCCCCTTTCTGCCTGGAAACCAGTCAGCTGAGGCAACCTTAGGGCTCACTTCCTTTGCTTCACATTTCTCAGGTGTCGTTGTCCTTCACTGCCTGATGTCCAGTTTCTTAAGAGCCTTGCTTCCTGTATTTTGTCTTGCTTTTAGTTGTTTTAGGTGGGAGGTTAAATCTAGTCTGTTACTCTTTCTTGGCTAGAAGCATACATCTTTAAAAAAATTTTAGTTTGTATTTTTTATGCATTTACTCAAATGATGCTTGTTTTTGATGATCATCTGTCATTGACTTTACAATTCTTATTCTGTCCTGAATGTGCTCTAAGGTCTCTGTGGTGATCTCGGCCAATGTATGGACCAGTCTGTCAGATTCTTTAGTTCTTAACATGATGCAAGTCAGGGTTGCTGTACACACAGCATTAAATCAACCTGAGGGGCAAGTTCACAAGTCATTCTTCTCTTAGCCTCTTTTAAAAAGCATTTTAATAGAGCTCTTTGTACTCTATCATGTTTTATTTTTACATCATTTAATAACCACAATTATATCCTCACACACCAGTTAAAAAAAATCACTGCTTCTGTTCTTATAAAAGTATATATGCACTGTAATTTAGAAAATAAGGTTATGTAGAACCCCATAACTCTAAATTATTTTGATTAGCATTTTAATGTATTTCTTTTTTCCCCAATTTGTTTGTATAAATACCCACTGAACTCCAAGAGGTGATATTGAAAATGTTTAAAAAGCAACCTTGTGTAGTCGCCAATGAGAGCAGTAGTAACTGTAGTGCGAGAGCAATGGCCTACAGTTCTTAAGGTGTCCAGAACTCTAACCTGTTGCATTGTATAGAGGTGCCAGGGCAGAAAGGTCACTTGGGGGCTTAAGGGAAAGGCTGTTTACTAAGTAGTGTGCAAGTACAAAAGACTATAGTTGCATACAGACGGAAAAGCAGCTTGGGTTACTGCATATACACACACATTTAAACTTTTTATTGGAAACTTTTTGTTCAAAAATTCCAGTTTAATGGCTGTATACTTTGCATTATGAGTTTGACTAGATAATGGTATATTTAGTGTTTGTTATACATTTAGGTTATTTTTGACCTTTTCAGTTTTATAAATAATACTGTGATGAACAACTCTGTATGTAAGTCTATTTCATATTTCTCATTATTGGGTTAAATTTCAGAAATTAAGGCACTTGATACATAATGCCAAATTGTATTCCAGTATACATGATGGTGGCAGTAACTATTAATTACTTATGACATTTGTCCATTTTTTCATTGGGTTGTGTTTCTCAATTATGTAACATTTTTAAGGATTTCATATTTATTGTGGTATTTTCTTGATGTTATATGCCTTTCCATTTTCATAGAGAAATTTTAAAGTTTTATAGTTTTAACAAAGAATACACAATGTCAGACTAATAGTATATACAAACGACTTGTTTTTCAGATACAGTTGAGTTAATGTGAAAATGTTTTAGCAAATTAAAGTATTAATATTTTACAGATGAAATAGACCATGATGCTGGTATAGTCACCGATCCAGCAGAACAGGAAACTGTCCAACTTAGAGATGAGACAAAAACATTTCATAATTGATAACTGGCACACCACTGGAAGAGCTAAAACAAATGTATAATCCTTGGCTCCAAATAGGACTACTGTATATCTTGGAGAGACTGAGTCCAAATACAGTAGCTAAACATCTTAGTCACCTTCAGTCCTTTAAAAGGATAAATAGTTGCTTGCTAAACAATGATAAATTATGACAAAACACAAGACTTCAAGAATTGGGTTTGATTCCTTGCTCTGCATATCTAGTTTTTTGACCTATGTCACATACCTTCTCTAGGCCTATCTCCTTATTGGTAAAATGAGAGCTAGATGGTCCAATTTTTAGTGGCTTTAAAAAATGTAGTTTTTAGGGGATGCTGGGGTAGCTCAATGGTTGAGCGCCTGCTTTGCAATTGTGAGGTCCAGGGTTTGATTTCCAGCCCTGGCCTGTGCAAACCCATATGCTGAACTGTGACACAATTGGTAACCACCGGGATAGCATAGCGGCAAAGGTTCTAGCTTCCCATACGTGAGGCCCCAGTTTTGTTCCTGCTCTGCACAGCCCCACATCCACCTGCGTGGAATGAAGCTATGTCACATAGTTATGTACAACTATGGAAACTGCTCTGGGCCCTCCCCCTTCTCTCACTTCACCTTCTCTCAAACAATAAATCTTAAAAAAAAAAAAATGTAGTGCTTAGCTACATCCTTTAATCTTTTTTAAGAAGTAGGTAATTTTAAGTTAACACTAGATTTAGCACTAGAAAAATAAGTTGCCATATACATTAGTCTCATGAGTAGTTAATTTCCTTCTTAGGTTAGGCACTAGTAGAGGGCAGGAAAATACTTGCTCCCCCCCCACACACACACACAATTCTGTGCCTTATTTTAATTTATGTAAATCTCATGTTATGAGAATTTAATTCTCTAAGGTTTCCATAGTTTAAGAATTTAAGGGAGCTGGACTCACTATAAACTTAAAAAATTAGTGAAACGAATTTTGTTGACTTTCCGTTTTTTGACACTAGCTTACTTAGTATTTTGGTTAAAGTTGATCTAATCTGTATGTGCCCTCCCCAGTATCTATCACAACCTTGTGCACGCACCAACTCTGGCTGCTATAACACACACTAGACCAGGTGACTGCTCAGACATGGACATCCTGAAGGCT
>PVKE010017159.1:0-31099 GCA_004027555.1 Craseonycteris thonglongyai
GAAAATACGTGTTTTAAGAACAGTAAAGGTAGCTTCTAAAACTTGTATTCAGTAATTTGTGATTAGCTCTCTCTGGACTCTGTCACAGATGGCATGATCCACTTTAGTTAAAGAAGAAAGACATTGTTTAAGGGCCATGAAATAACCAACAGCTTATTGAGGGTGTGTCTCTAGGCTCAGGTCCCAGGTCCACACATCCATGAACTTGGCTGGTGATGGAACTGCTGTTGTCTGCACTGATCCCAGTGAGGGAGCTGCCCCTTCAGACCTAGGGACCTGGGCTGCCATCACTGCCCTCACCTCCCGCCCTTGTAAACCGGGGGCCTGTGCCCGGCTCCGCCAGGCAGCTCTCCTGAGCTGACGTCCAGTTCTAGTGCATTATGATTGATGGGATTTAAGTTATTATTTGCTTTCATTCTATCATCAAGCACTGCTGAAAAATTAGGCTTGTTTTTGTTTTTTAATTCTCCCACAAGAAGGCAGAATTCACAAAGTGAGAAACGGTTAAAGTCGGAGATGTTTTGAGGGGCCACGAATACCTGGGTCCACCCCAGGTGCTGTGGCCCTCTGGGAATATCCAGGGGACACGTGTTGGTTAGCTCTTAAGTACTTCCTGATGAAATGTCTTATTTTAATGTGATAATACCTCTGTGAGTGGGTCCCTCAGAGTTAGTGTCCCCAAATTAAAATTGGCCGTTAGCTTTTATCATGGAATCACAACATTAAATACCTTGTTCATTGCCGTTTCCTTCTGTGTTTACAGAAACAACTTCAGAATTTAGAAGATGCTTGTGAGGACATCATGCTCGCCGATGACGACTGCTTAATGATACCTTATCAAATTGGTGATGTGTTCATTAGCCATTCTCAAGAAGAAACACAAGAAATGTTAGAAGATGCAAAGGTATATTGAAGTCTTCCAGGGTGATGAAGTCTTAACTCTTAAGTTGGGGTGTGTGTCACTATAAAGAACCTGTGACTAGGTGTAGGGAGACCCGTGGATGCTGGCTGCTGCTTCCTGGCTTCTTGCCATGTCCCATGTGTGCTCTGAGTGCTTTGCAAACATGATTTTCTTTAATCCTAACAATGACTCCATGAGAGGGGCCATCAATTCCAATTAGACTCAAAGAATAGAGGCTTAGAGGTTATGTGACTAACTTGCAGTGACAGAGGGACTGATCTGTGAGTCCAACACCTGTGCTGTAAATAAAGTATTCCGGAAGTATAGAATATGATCAAGTAGAAGAGTCACCCGTAATCCACTACCCAGAGCTCATCACCATGAACATTTTCATGAATTTCTTTTATGTTCTCTCCTCTTTCTTTTGTATTTTGGTTTCTTTTGGGTCAGTTAACGTCCTAGTAGGAGTATTTTCTCATTCCAGTCATTGTTCATTTATCCAGCAGGCACTCACTGGGAACCTGCCGTGGGCCAGGCGCACGTACTTTAAAAACGTCCTGTTTGATGACCGCGTACTGTCCTGCTGGTGCACAGTGCTTCAGCTCATACCCTCCCAATGTCCTCATTCCTTTGTTTCTGGAGTTTTCCTGCCGTGATTCTGTAGTGAGCACTTTTATACCCAAATCTTTGTCCACACTTACGGAATGCTTTTAATGTTCAAAGCAGTGTAATCACTGGGTCACAGCATGGAGTCATGGGTCCTGCCGCTGTGGATGAGACGGGGCAGTCACCGTGTGTGACAAGCTGATGGCAGTTAGGTTCTCATTCTTTTAGAATGTCCTTAATTAGCTTGAATATTACCTAAAATGTTAGTCTCCCTTTAAATGTCACAGAAAGCAAAACATTTCATCAATGAAATCCATTGGGAAGAACTAACATTCCTGGCCCCTTCCATGCAGAGACATTGTCTGTCTCCTCTTGTGTTTAAATCTTTTCTTGCATAGTAAAATTTTGTGTGACACTTTGTTGTTGTTTTTTAACCATCCTAAAATACTCTTCTTGGAAGTATTTCAAGTACGTTTTGTCACTACTGTGAATACCTCTCCCCTCTCTAGCCCCACCACAGATATTGAACCTTTATTTTGCTATTCATTCATTCCAGAAGTAGTTATTAAGTGCATACTCTGTATCAGGTTCTACCATGTACAAGAGACACGGGACAATAGAGTTTGCCTGGTCCCTGCCTGCCTGGAGTATATAATCTAGAAGGAAAGGCCTTGGAGTTAGTGAAAGGTTCTTCGTGATTTTGACTCTAAGTTGTTATTCTTAATTATTGGTGGTAGTGTGAATTTTATCATTTCCTCTAGTTTCACAGTTTTTCTTGTAGGAAGTTGGAAGAAGAGGCTGTGTCAGAAGCCAGGCCTGTGGTCAGCTATTTACCACAAGTGTTTATGTGTGGTTCTTTCTTTATTACGATATGATCAATTTAAAATTAATTTTCTTTGTTCTGTTAGGATTTTTTTAATCAGTAAAAACTTAGAAAACAAGTTTGATTTATCTTATAATAAGTAAATATAGAC
The DNA here is from genome assembly GCA_004027555.1 of Craseonycteris thonglongyai. NCBI lineage: Eukaryota > Metazoa > Chordata > Mammalia > Chiroptera > Craseonycteridae > Craseonycteris > Craseonycteris thonglongyai. The sequence continues at coordinate 2,482 of PVKE010017159.1, forward strand.
CATGAATTAAAAATGGCCACATTCAGACTTTTGGTTTAGATCTAATTATCAGTATTCTTTAACTGCCTGTCCAAGTTTAGAAAGTTCTTGACCTAAAAGTCTTCCCAGTTATTTTTTCATCCACAGATGCTCAGCAATCATCCCATTGAATTGAATTAATGTGAGCAATTTTTTTCCAGAAAAATTTGCAAGAAGAAATTGACGCCTTAGAATCCAGAGTGGAATCAATTCAGCGGGTGTTAGCAGATTTGAAAGTTCAGTTATATGCAAAATTTGGGAGCAACATAAACCTTGAAGCTGATGAAAGTTAAATGTTTTATAATACTTTTTAAATTTTGTTTAATAAACTTGAATATTGTTTAAATGATAATTTCCCTTCTTCAAATGACATGAAAAGCAAAACTTTCTTTTTTAAAAAATTTCATTTATTTAATGGAAACTTGCCTATTTTCACATGTCTTGCTTATTTATTTTATATTTTTAAAAGAAGACAGTATTCCTCTATGTATTTTGCATAACGATGATATCAAGTGTAGGGGTATTATGTCATGTTATTAAAATCAGTTAAGCAACCTTTTATGTTTCTATATTATCATTTAGAATATCTGTTAAATTTTTATAAGAAAAGTGAACAGTTTTGTCATGTTTATATGCTTGTTTTAGTTGCTCTTTAGAGATAATGAAAGGACTATAGAAAGACCTAATCTGACATGTATTCATTTCACAGCTAAAACTTTGTCATGTACTGAGAAATATGTATATATTTTATTTAAATACATGCAGTATATTATATCTAATCATATATCGTTCACATATCTCTTATGTATATGTCAATATCAGGTCCTGGGAAATGAACCAGCAAATGCTGAGACTTGTTGAGCTTCATGCAAACATAGAGCAGAATGCCAGAGGAATATTTTAGAATCCAGGAGATATGTCAATAAAGAGAAACGTTTAGTGTTTTTTATTTAAATTATGTTTTAGATTTTATCTTAGTGCTTTGTAATTAATTGGGGTTTATATTGATAACCATGTAGAAATTAAGCAGCTCTGTATTTAAAAAGAAGGCTTTTTTTCCTTAAATAAAGAATACATTTATTCCCTATATACCCCCACCCCCCGAAAGACGTTGTTTTGGGATTCGGGAGACCTAATGGTATTACCTTTCCAATAGATGGCACTGATATGTCAAAATGCCAGTGGAAGATCGTAATACAAAAATGAGGGTATTTCTAGGATTAAATATACATAATTTTAAAAGGAAAGGTCATTTTTTAACCTTCAAGGCTAAACGTTGCATGTGGTTTAGAAACAATCCAGGCTTAAAGACTGAATAAGTAATTCTAAAATTCTTCATGATATAAAGGTAACTTTTAAATTGCTGCAAAATTTTCCCACATAGTGATATTCGAATTCCAGAAAGTGACTCTGAAAAAGAGATATTTTTCTGGCATGCATTTGGTTAGTGTTCAGATAGAGGAGTGAGTCTGGGGAGCTACATCCGTCAGGTTGTAGCAGGAAACAGATAACACCTTGAAAGTAGAGTCATTTCAGAAAACTTTAGCTCAGCTCACAGAGGTGGAGGATTTTGTACCCTCAGAGGCCAGGAGAGGGAGCAGCCACCCCCTCTACTCTGGAACCCAGGCAGGGCCACCCTCATGTGGGGAGGGACACAGCTAGCCTGTGACATGCCTGCAGTGAGCCAGGAGATGCCACCCTGACCTTGTCCTCCCATTTGTCCAGGGTTAGCTGAAATCCAGAGGTAGTCTGTACTTTTCAGGGCCCCAGAGCGGGGTGAATGGGCGGATCTGGGGGTTATGGGCAGTGGGTGAGCTGGCCCAGGAGGGCCGCTAAGGCTGATCTGGTATGAAGTTTAATCGAAGGCTCATCGGCTGTCAACAACTGAACTGTGGCTGGGCCTTAACATTTTATCAGCATATTTGCAAGGAAGACCAATACAAGAAAACATGGGGGTACATTGTACATTGTTGCTAACTTTACACTTTGTTAGCCTTAATTTACCTGTGAAGTTCTAGGACATCAGAAGCATTTGATTCTCACTTGAAATGTACTGCTGAAGTGTCCGTAAGCCTTTTATTTCAGCTAGTTGTAAGTTTGTTGGGCTCAGGGAAGACGTAAACAGCATCAGAACAGTACTCACCTTCAGCCCATCATTGCCACTAACTTTATTTTTTGAACAGGAATCCCGATTTTTATGTACAGTTGCTATTTTAGTGCAATTTATTTATTTATTTATTTTAAAGCAATGCAAACTAAACACAAGATGTTTGTAGAACACATTTGACCATCAAGCCGCCAGTTTGCAAACTCAGGTGCACAACATGCTGTCTCTTGTCCAGGCTTTTAGGAGGAAGCAGGTAGTTGGATGAGTGGCTATGCTGTGCTGCTGACTCTCCATCTCTATAGCCACCAAGCTTGTCCACCCGTGAAGCACACTAGTTACAAGCGTAGCTCATTAGATGAGGGTGGGAGGGAGGCAGTGCCGTCTGGGATAGCGATTTGAAAGCTGGAGGCCTTGAACAGAAAAGCGGGATGTGTGATTGGAGCAGCATTTGAAAATAATTTGGCAGTTGGTAGGTGGGGTTTAGTACGATGAGATGGAGGTTGGGACACCAGACGTTTCTGCACTTAGCCTGGTGCCTCCATTCAGTTTGGCAGAGGAAAGAGAAGGTAGCCTGGACTTAAGAGGATAGAATGTGAGTGGAGAGATAGGGGTGAAAGGAGGAGAAAGCCGAAGAAAGTAGCTTGGTTTGAAGCGCAGGCCCTAGTCAGCCTGCAAAAACGTTTAGGGGTGCTCTCGGAGTTTTAACATTTTATTTTATTTTTTTAACTTTCGTGCTGCAATAACATCAGATCTCACATAAAAGTTCAGTTTGGCCTCATTGGGACCATATTTCCAAACGATCATCTTCAGCTGCTCACGCATCAGACAAAGCAGGCTCTGCCTAGGTCCATTACCTGCCTGGCAATTGCCCTCCTGGAAGCTGCGGCTTTGTGACTCCCAGAGTATTAACGAGGGTGGGGAAGTCGGAAGTGCCTCTGATGGCAGAAGAGCATGACCTTGGCTTTGGACACTCGGAGTTGCTAGGACTTGCGCCACGTGGAGACATGTAATTGGCTGTCAGAAAGGCGGGTTGGAACTTTTCCTTTTTTTTTTCTGGGCTGAGGGGGTTGCCTCCCAGGAGAGTTGCCCCCAAATGCTAAGGCTGAGGAGAGGAAGATAGATAGCCAAGGTCAGGGTGTAGGGAGCCTCAGTGAGCTTGGGCATCCTCCCTCAGGGAGACGGGTCGGGGGTCCTCGGGCAGGTGGTTGGCTGAGGGTACCTGTGCCTGCCCCTGCCTGGCCCCACCTGCTGGATTCCACATGAGCCTGCGGCTTTCCACTCCATGCAGGGGTGGGGAGGACTATTCTAGGACCATTTTCATCCTCGTGAAGCGCTTGTATTCTCATATTTGTGGTACCTACACACCACTTGGGGATTTTGTTAAAGGGCGATTTCTGCTTCAGTGGTTTGGGGCTGGGGCCTGAGATTCTGCATTTCTTTTTTTTTTTTTAATATATTTTTTAAATTTATTTTTGACAGAGAGAGAGAGAGAGATACAGAGAGAGAACTGAACTGGGGGCACTCCCCAGTTCAGCGTATGGGTCCGCATGGGCCAGGGCCGGGATTTGATCCTCCGTCCCTGGGGCTGCAAAGTGAGCGCTTAACCCCCTGAGCCATCCCGGCTTCCCCAGATTCTGCATTTCTAACAAGTGTTCAGCTGACGCTGATATTGCTGGGCCATGGGCCACGCACTGGGCAGCGAAGGTAGCTCGTCATGATAGAGGAGAATTAGGAAGGAACACAGGTGGGAGGGAGAAACCATCAGAGAACACAGGCTGCTCCATAACAGGAACCCAATGGGAAGGCAGAATCCTGCGTGTGTGAGAAGTGCGTTTGCCACAGGAATAAATCCTGGAGGGAAAAATAATTCTTCAACGGGGCATGGTGTTGAGGGATATAACAGATGCTGTCTTCAAAAACTACTTTCATAGAAATGGGGTGGAACCCCGTGTTTTAACAAGTCAGCTAAAGAACTAGCCCGGCTCAAATGCTTCAGTGTGTTCGGGTGTCAGGGGAAGAGACCGAATGCCATCTGAGAATTCTTAGCACACAATTAGGGCTCATGATGAAAAGAATCATGAGATGTGGGAGCGTGGAAGAAGGCTGACCATCCAGCTCAGTGGCAGGCCGCGGGAGGGCTCCCAGATCATAAAACGTCACGCAGCGGGTGGTGTGAGATTGGGAGGCAGAAGTGAAAAGTATTTTTACAAGAAAGTTAACAGGAGATAGACTCATTTAATGCCATTGCGGTGTAGGTGGAGGGGGGCCTTTCTGTTTGTTTAAGGTCAGGGAATATGAGTACAGAGAGGAGTAGGTGGGAAAGAGTCCAGGAGAGAAGGTGATGAAAAAGTCTAGGGTTTAGAGACAGTAAGCCCAGCGAGGGAGGTGTTGGATGAAGGAAAAGTGTGGCAGTGCTTAATGTACACCAGAAGGACACAAAATAGATGAACACACAATACAAACGCTTCCTTGAGGAATAAAGGATAGACAAAAATTCAGAGTGGTGACCAGCTCTGGAGTGAGAAGAAAATGGGATTGGGGTGCCAAAGACAGGAGGCTGGGTAGTGGGTACAGAGCTATTTACATTCAAAATATGCTAGTCAGTATGGACCCATGTGTGTGCATGACTTTGTTCACGATAACCAGTTCTTATAAAATGTGGGTAGTTAGGGCACAACTACAACACGGGGGGGGGGAAAGTGCATTTTTCTGAGGTGGGTACCAGTAATACTTTATTGTGTCACTTTGAACATTTTTGTGTGTCATTTGCTATAAAATGTAGCATTATATCTCTCAGAGTAACAGCCACAAACACAATTCTTTATTAAGGGATATACACACACCACCTTTATGTACTGAGCAGAATTTAAAAGTTGGCTTAAAGATTTGACATAAAAAAATATCGGAGGGATGCCGGGAGAGCTCAGCAGCTTGAGCACTTACCTCATAGCCTCAGGGTCCAGGGTTTGATTCCCAGCCCTGGCTCATGCAAACCCCATATATGCTGACCTCCGGCACAATGGGGGGCCCCTGGGATGGCTTAGCTGCAAAGGTTCTTGCCTCCCATGCGGGAGACCCCCCCCCCCCATTCACTTCCCACCCCGCATGGCCCCGCATCCACCTGTGTAGAATGAAATCATGTCATGGCTGATGATGTGCAGCTGTGGAGACTGCTCTGGGCCCTTCCCTCTCTCTCAGCTCTCAATAAAATAAAATTTTTAAAAAATGTTTGGAGAACAGTAATTAGGGCATGTCTGTCTGTCTGTCTGTCTGTCTGTGTGTCCTGACTACTGGTTCTGTGGTAGTGCCTCCATTCTGGTATCTAGGAATAATTCTAATGATTGCATCACCAAGAACTAGCCTTGGGTGCTTGTTGCATGCTCCTGAATGCTCTTCAGGTATTCCTTTCTCACAAGAACTCTTCAAAGTAGATTCTGTCATCAGCCCTCACTGTACAAGTGTGGAGAAAGGTTCAGAGGTGAAACAAGGTTTGCCCCAGTTTGCCACTTGCTGAGCAAAAGGGCTGTGACCGAATGCGCAAGCCGCCCTTCGGAAATTGATTTTGTTGGGTGATTTTATTTGTGTCCACTTATTTACTAAACAGAGATTCAGATACCTTCTCAAATGTACATGTAAATGTATATGTGTATATATGAAATAGAAATGTCACATTACTAGCATAAGGAAAAGAAAAGAAAGTGAGTAAAAAAGGGAAAAGTAAGTAAATTGGCCACAGGGTCCACATGTTAGATTAACACGCCCTGAGCTTCTGGTTGGCTAAGATGAAGAGACATGAGAAAGAGTGGGATATACCAGGAGCGCAGGACAAAAGATTTTCACGGGATTAAACCCTGAACAACAACAAAAAAAATAATAAAATCTGAACAAACGTTTCCCCCGCTGGGCACTGACTTGGAGCAGCATAATATCACTTCAGGGCCTCCTTTAGAGCAACTGCAGGAGCAGGATTCACATGACGGATTCTTATAAGCTACTGTGGGCACTGAGCCCACGGGACTTGTCCTGAGTCCACAGGACATGTCCAGCGCCAGCGATGAGGACGGTAGTTTTCTCTGGGGGGCAGGGGCCTGGGGTGAGAACCTGAGGTTGAAAAATGCAACTGAAGACAGAATAACTTCTGGACGGAATGAGATTCGACTGCCTTGTCATTTTTAAATTGTCGTATAGTTATAAAAGATTTCACGGTCAGCGTGAAATGACATTTGAGTCATGACAGTGATGACTTTCTGACTTCATGAAAAAGCAGAAAACGACCCAGAAAAAGAGACTGCAATTTGTGGAAGTGGTGTTTTGTGTCGTTTCCTTGGAGTTGGAAAGGGGTGGGGAGAAGGAATGGGTGCTAGAGTTTAAATGGGCCTTAGCTTAACATGAATAATGAATCGTGCTCTCAGGCTTTCAAAATAGGTGATTCTAGTCTCAGGTTAAATCGTGGTCTATGGGTGCCAATCTAAATATGTAGAAACTGTTCGAATCAAGTATCGCATGGAATATATGTCTCCCGGCAGTTTTAAATTACGTATTTGCTTTGAGTCTGAACCATTCTGGAAGGCCTTTGAAAAAGGACTGAAGGGGGAAAAAAAAAATCCCTCCAACAACTTAGATGGTATTTGTCCAAGGGATTTGAGGAACTCTTAGCTGGTGACTGGAGTTTGTAACCTTTTCTGGAGGTCTTTAAAAGCGAGCAAACATAGGAACTGGGGAACTAAAGCAATGCACTGAGCAAGTTCTTCATTTTACATCAGACACCACAGGGCGCTTAGCTGTCTTCATTCTGTGCATTTAAACACAGCTGTGTGCCAGGCAGGACAATGGGTACATGTAAAATATGGGTTAACTTCGGCATGATAGCTGCTATTAACGCAAAACCAAGATAGCCCCAAGACAATAATGTACCTTCCCATTCTGTCAAGAGTGGTGGGTGTAATTGCTCCAACGACCAAGTAACGTGAGAGCAGATGCATGCGAAACCAATAGGAAAGCCATCGTCAATGCCAAGAAAATGTGTTAAGCCACCGAACAATGACATGGTGCCTTTGGCCCTCATCTTGATGATTGAGATCACCAGCCAGCTATGCCTGGATCTAACCCAGATGTCTCCTTCCCGCGCTCATGGCGCTCACAGAACTGAACGAGGCAGGCTGGCGGGTAGCAGCTGCCCTGTTTAAAGGTGGCAGAATGCTGGAGTGTACCACGGTTTACACCCACCCTTACTGTTTCCTTCATGATAAAGGCCCTGTAGGTTTGATGGAAAAGGGTGTCTAGTTGTCTTTAATTTTAGGCTAATGCTAGAGTTGCTAGAACACTTGGGAACCAGGAATATGGGGGTGACAGGCTACGACGTGGCCCCTCAAAAGGAAGAACTGACCTTTAGCTTCGCCAGCTGTTGCCATGCTGGAACGTGGGCAAGAGCCGCTGAATCTTCTCATTGTTCAAGGAAAGCCGGAAATTGCAATTACTTTCAGGGTGATATTTCCCAATTTTTAAAATGTTACCAAATAATTCAAAGATTTAGAAGACAGGGAGAAGAGCAGAATAATAAGACACAGATGACAAACATCTGCCAACACCACTCAGTCCACAGACCACCCACTCATGGCCCATTCACAGGGCAGTGCAAACAACAGCAGAAATCAGTGAGGGCTGACAAAAGCCTTTTAGTCAACAGTCAAAAGGAAAATTGCATCTCTGCTTTGGAGTCTTAACCAAACAACACTCGAACAACGGGGTTGCCTATCTTCAACCTAAAGAAAACGTTAATATACGGCAGGCATACTTTTTACAATATCAGTGAATGGCTTGCATGTGGCCTTGGTTTATGTCCTCCGCAGCTGCTATGATGGGTGAGAAGGGATTTCAATACATTGCTTAACAGGAAAGGAGCATGAAGTTACTTCAGTAGATGAAAAAGCTGTGGAGGGAGACTATTTTTTTAATAATAGCCAAGAAAACATCTAAATGCTGAAATACCACCAGTGAGAGTTTGCCAATAGGTCAATAAAGTGAAAGGGTTGTTTACCTCAAGACAGACTTGCCGTTGGGATCACAAGAAAACCCTCTGCCACGCACCGTTTTTTTTACTGACACTTCAGGTAAACTAATCAAACTCTCCATGTGCATTAAATGTTGGAAACTCACGTTCCCTCTCTCTGAGTCAACTGCTGCAAATGGGCACGTAGTCCGCCTCCCCACTTTTCTCAAATCTCCTCTTGGCTTGGGAAGCGGTGCCAAGAGCACCCTCCAGTGTTTCCTTACGACAGCCCTCGACACAGATGGCTACGGATGTCACGTTCACAGAGCAGGGAAAGGTGGAAACTCTCTTCACTCTGCAGGTGACCTTGCAGCGACATTCTGAAATGAAATGTGGCTTTCAAGTTTCTTGTCAGTACCACCTACCGTGTTTCCCCGAAAGTAAGACATCCCCCCGAAAATAAGACCTACTTACAGTTGTGCCTGAAATACGTATAAGGCATCCCCCTGGAAAATAAGACCTAGTGCATCTTTGGGAGCAAAAATTAATGTAAGACACTGTCTTATTTTCAGGGAAACAGGGTATAAGATGCTGTCTTATTTTCGGGGAAACAGGGTAGAATCATAGGTTGGAGGTGAAAGGGGTCCTGGGGAATCATGATACCGATTTTATGGATGGGAGTATTGAGGCCAAGAATGGCCGGCTCAGTCAGGGTCCAAGAGCAAGACAACGTTGACAGCGGTTCCGTGTCTGTGGGAGGCAGCCTTCTAAACGAACCCCCAGTGCCCTGCCTCCCAATATTCATGCCCATGTGTGATCCTCTCCCTTTAAATGTGGGTGGGACCCAGTGACATGCTTCTCATGACTAGAATACGACAGAAGTGATGAGGTGTCGCTTCTGTGTAGGTCCCAACAGACTGTGGCTACCATCTCGCCTGATCTTTCTTACCAGCTCTCTATCGCTAGCCCTGTTTCTTCCTACCTCTGGCTCTGCTCACATGCTTGCTGTGATAAAGCCAGGTGGAGAGACCCCAGTGACAAAGAACAGAGGACGGCCACCCACCAACCACCAGTCAGGAACAGAGGCCCTCCAGCCAATAGTCCTAGAGAGATCGAATCCTTTTCACGTGAGTGGGCCTAAAATTGGAGCCTTCAGATGACACTGTATGGCCAGCGCCTCGGTTCCAGTCTCACAAGAGATCGTAAGCCCAAGGCACCAGGTCTAGGATGAATCCCTGACCTGTAGAAATTGGGAGGTGATCTCAGCATACTGTTTTCAGCTGCTAAGGTTTGGGGAAATTTGTTACGCAGCAATGAATGGATAACGGTGACCATGCCAGTGTACTTTCACAACTCCACATTTACAGTCCTTTTTTTTCTTTTTTTACATACTGGCAGGATAGGATTGAGTACTTTTAACAATATTTGGTGAGTCTGGTTATACTTTGGGAGTAAAAAAAAACAAACCACACACACACACAAAAGTGGATTTATCTACTTTCAGTTTCACAAGGTCTACTTTGTAGCTTTGTATAAATACAGCATGTTGGAGAGAAACCGAAGGGAAGCAACTTAGACGCATCTGAATGAATTAACAAAGGCTGTAAGAAGACACTGCTGTGTTTAGTTTGCTAGAAAGTGAGGTTATAGAGATAAAAACATGCTAGAGAAATGTGCTGACACCTGGCGACTCTACTGCCTTTTACTTTGACATTTTAACGTGGTTTTGATTCTACCCAAAGTCTGGCTTTTCTCAGAAAATGGGTAACAGCAACTAGAAAGTCACTCACTCACCCTTATGCTTAGGAGTAAAAGAAAATGTATTCCTCTCTCTAAAGAGAGGGGGTGGGGAGGGGGGATAGTGTGTGTGTGTGTTTCTGTGTGTTTCTGCACTTTCCTTTTGACTGAGGTTACTTACTTATAAGGCACGTCGAAATCATAGAATTAAATTTCCTCCATTTCTTATGCTACAAACCTTTATAAAGGTTGCTATAAATGTCACAACTACTTTGTTTCCTGAGAAGTAATTTTCTTGTCAGTCTGCTCGGTTCCTTTGAGACACCATGTTATTAGTCTATGGTGGTTTCTTTAAAGTACATCAAAGTGTATGCATTGCTGTATTTTTATGATTTCTACCTTACTGTGAATTTTCCCCCTAACCTCAAGGCTTATTTCTCAGTCACTAATTATTCATAAAGGACAGGGAGATTGCTTTATTTTATCCTCCTAATGAAATGCATTAAAGTTTAAGGAAAACCCTTAATGAATCTTAAAATGTCAACGAGAGCTTGGGAAATGAGAAGTCTTTTCCAGCTAAAATGTGAATTAACAAAGAAGAAAGTGACAAACCATGTTTAGAAACATGGATATGGTAAGGCACATACCGCAGTAGAGAGAAGAAAGGAAAGAGGAAGCCATAGTTGAGCATTTATGGCTTCCATATCATCAGTATTCACAAGGCACATTTAAAAACAACCACAGATGTGGGCGGAAACGCTAGGAAGACAATAGTGACCCCGTGCCCTTAAATCATTTAAACCTCCACTTTCTTTACAGTGTCTCTAATGTGAGGAAGAAGATTGTTCAAGAAGAAGAGATGAGCATGAGGAAGAAAAAAAATGAAATGCTTTTTGTTGTACATCAAGAAGTCACTAGTTTAAGCTCACAACGTGTAATCTTATTTTCTAGTTATTCAAGAGTCAACTGTAACAGAGTCTTTCAAAAAGGACTTTTAAACAGAATGTGAATGCTTTGTATCACATGGCTTAATGCAATTGATTTAATGTTGATAGGAAAAACCAATTTTCCTTTTTTTGGTGAGATATATTGATTGAAGACAAAAGGCAGTAAATTGATCATATCTTTAGAGGGCAAAGGTGAGCTGATGAGGAAACTGAAAAGGAAAGAGGAAAAAAAGATGTGACAAGCAATCTGCACATAAACATCTATTTCTGAAACTTCGTTTATTATCTTCATCTTCATGTTCCCCAAATGGTTGTTATCATTCAAAGACGAGAATTCATTCAAATTCAGACACATACACGCGCTCAATCTGTGTATGTGCCATTTGGCTGAGCCCATCTGTAAAATAAACAAAAAACACAGAGCTGTTAACAAATAAGAGGAGCCAAGAATTAGAGGCACATGTACCAACTTTTTACACTGAGTTTTCTTAAGCATTCAAAACCTTGAGAGGGTGTTCAGGGGTTTTATGGTATCGTGTGTCTAATTGGATATGTAGGGATGCAATGACTTCTGGAAGAATACATTAATTCAGAGAAAACTGAAAGTTATTTGTAAATTATAATGAGAGGGTTTCTCTGCCCCCTCTTGGAATTGATAATGAGGTTGCTGGCTCAGTTCCTTATCATCTGCATCTTTATTTCTTTTTAAAATCTTCATTATCGGCTATTTAGTTTACTAACGTTAATCACTGCCTTGTTAATCACTGCTTGACTAACCATGGAGGGATTTGAAATGAGCTTATTTGAACCATAGAAACCACAAAAAGTGGCTCAAGCTTGGACCTCTTGACCCTTTCCTTTTCCTCTTTTTTTTTTTTTTTTTAAAATATATTTTTATTTATTTATTCATTTTTGACAGAGAGAGAGAGAGAGAGAGAGAGAGAGAGAGACAGAGAGAGAGAGACAGAGAGAGAACTGAACTGGGGGAGCTGCCAGTTCAGCACATGGTTCCGCACAGGCCGGGGCCGGGATTCGATTCCTGGTCCCCGAAGCTGCAAAGCAAGCGCTTAACCCACTGAGTCATCCCGGCTTCCCCTCCTTTTCCTCTTGACTCTACCAGGAAGTCCATGTGTGCTTGGAGAAAATGTGCATTCTGCTGGTTGTTCTATAAGGTCAATTAGGGGCAAGTTGGTTGATAATTGACTTGAGTCTCCTGTATCCTTACTGATTTTCTGTCTACCCAGTCTATCAATTTTTTAGAGAGGGCTATTGAAATCTCTGACTATAAGTATGGATTTGTCTACCCCTTTCACCTCTCTCAGTTTTGCTTCATGTGGTTGGAAGCTGCCACTAGGCACATAAACAGAGTGGTTGGCTTGAAGCACAGTTCACCATACAGAGCCAAATTCTGGGGAGTAATCAGGGAGACAGTTGCAAGAATCAGATACCCAGAGTGACATGAGTGTCATTGGCGACGTGGAAAGTGCAAAGCAGGATGACATGGGTTGAGGCAAGTGCTATAGAAGTAAGATTGAGGACTCTGCACATGGCTCAGGGTGTGACATTTAATGTGGGATTCACATCTGATTCCACAGTTGAAACGGGGCAAGCAGGGCTTGCCATCTTAGTGCTGTGATGTATTTAGTTACCTGTCCTTCTGTGTCCCCCCCACCAGATAACATGCTGATCTGTCATGCTGGGACCAGATCCCTAGGTCCTGTCCTCAGGTCAGTGGGGGATAGATGTGTATGGAACATTCACGGAAATCATACAGGACCAAGTGCGCTTTCAACAAGAGCATGTAGCTGAAGACCCTTCTCTAAGCCGTTGGCTTAAGAAAAGAATGCTCAGGAATTAGTGAGCGCGTTGAGCTCAGATCTAGAGAAGAGGCTGCTCATCCACTGGTGCTCATCATACAATACCACAGCCAGGGGGCTCTAAACGGCAGACACTTGTGTCCTCTGGTTCTGCAGGCCAGAGGCCCTACGTCAGGGTGCTGGCATGGCTGGTGTTGGTGGGAGCTCTCCCTGGCTTGCACTGGGGGTGAGGGCTGGCACACATGAGTTTTGGGAAGACACAGACGTCCAGTTCATAACAGGAAGTGTCATGAAACTGAAGGGGAGCACCGAAGGGGGAGTTTTCTAAGAAGAAAAGTTTTCGTTGACTTTTCCTGAGACCAGTATTTGCAACTCAAACCGAGAAACTACGACACACGAAGAGGCCAGCCTCGCTGTGGATCCTTCTGCCTTCTCTTCCGCCCGCCTCCATCCCTGCCCTCCCATCAGGAAACCAGGACCTTTGGACATGTCAGGACTATGCTTGCATTGAGTGACAGCTCCATACAATGTCAAAAGCACCACGTGTTTGTTCCAGAATTTTTTTTTTCCCTTCTACCTTACTCTTCGTCTCCATGGTGTTCAGTAAAACCAGGATGTAAACAGACGGATGGGCTGAGTGGGTGTCCACTCCCCGCCCCCATTGTTCCATTCCTCCAGCCCAGCAGGAGTTAGTGGTTAGTGCAGCTCCCTGGCAGGGAACGGCAGGGAATCTTTTTGAAAGATAAAGGTCTATGAAGAAAATTTCAGAATCTACAAATCTGTTCCAGAAATTCCGATCTCTTTGATGACTGATTGTAAAATACCAGTAATAATAATGATACGATATTTTATTGTACATGTACTCGTATCAGGCATGTGCTGAGTAATTTTCAAAGATTTTGTTCTCACCACCATTGTTAGGTCAGTACCACAAACTCATTTTAGAGATGAGAGGAACTTACAAACAGCTAATACTTTTATTTATGTTGTCCCTCCTTTCACCCCCCAATACTTATGAAGATCTACTATACTTAAGGCCCAGTATATACAAGTCGTCACAGACTTTCAAGGAGACTTTAACCTTAAATTGGGACAAATTAACAACAACTAACATTTATAGAGTTTATTTTTGGGTTCTTACCATATCAGGCACTTTGCTTTTCAGTCTTTGGTTATTTAATGCTTTTGACAAATCTTTGACAGGTTTTATTTTCTGCCCTATAGTCTACAAACAGGGGAACTGGATGGAGTATATGTAGCTTGACATATGCCCCCCAAACCAGGTATTTTCTAAGTGGTAGACCTCAGATTTAAACCTTGGAAGCCTGTCTTTAGATCTTGCTTAACTAACCACCATGCAATGAGGTCTTATTTAGAATGTATTCACACACACATGCACATGCACATGCACGCTGACACGCACATACACACTCTCGACATAAACTGTAACATGAATCAGCTCAGAGTAAGTCCTATTTACTCAGTTTCTCCCTGAAATGGGATTGTCAGCATCTTTAGGCAGTGAGTCTCATTTATCTTTGTGTTTCCAGTACTCTAGTGCAGTGATTGAGGGGGTGATTAGGGTTGAATTTGTTTCCGAGGGAACATGTGATGATGTCTGGGGACACTTTTATTGTCACAACTAGGGGGTGAGTTGATACTGGCATCTAGTGGGTAGAGGCCAGGGGTGCAGCTAAACAGCCTGTAATGCACAACACAGAATCTGCTCCCCAAACAGAATTCCCCAGCCCCAGTCGTCGGTTGTGGGGAGGCTGAGAAATCCTGTACTAATATGAACACAGAGCGGGAACTCAACATATATTTTGTTTGGCGAATTTCAAACCCAATGCCAAGACCTTCCACCAAATAAAAACACTTCAAAGATAAACTTCCAGGTATCTGTGAAGCCCAGCTCAAGCATGGTCTCTTCCCAGAAGCCCACGAACACCCTCAGGTGGCTGTTTTTTGTTTGTTTGTTTTTTGTTTTTGTTTAGTTTTAATCCTAGTAAACTACTGGCTGATTTTACTAACTTTCTCTTTCACAACGTGACTATTTATTCAGCCTTGCTCAGTGAATGCTAACGCTAGCATAGGGATGACACAATTAGGCCAAACTATGTTTCTTAAAAAGCTCTATGATACATTTCAAAGAAAAGCATTTTCTATGGCTCTGTAGGTAGCAGGGTGGGATTTAAACTGTAAGTTTCTGACCCTAAGCAGTTCTCTGGCTTCTAATAAAATGCAAACCTTCTACCCAGCTGCTAAATCTCTTGAAGTGGTTTTGGTGCTTCTTTTTCTTTTTTTTGTTTTTTTAGTTCTCAGTAGGGCCTTCTTTTATTTTTTTAAAGTCAGGTGTTTTTTTTTTGAGGCAGAATTTACATACAGCAACATTCACCCTTTTAAACATAGTTCTATTTCTTTCAGCGAATGTATATAGTGGCATAACCATTGCAAAGGCAAACTACACACACACACACACACACACACAAACTGTTAACAGTGAATGTTTTACTTTTAACCATGTGCTTTAATGTTTTACAAGAAACACGTAGTATTACTTTTGTAAGTGTTTTCCGTCTGGTCTATGGAGGTACAGTTTGCATGGAGTAAAGTTCTAAGAGCTCTGACGAGTGTATACGACCATGTAGCCACCACCATCATCATGACGGTGAACGTCTCTGTCTCCTCTGAAGCTCCCCTTGTGCTCATTTGCAGTCAAAGCTGTCCTCCCAGTGCCACCAGTGCCCACCTCCTGATATGATTTCTGTCCCTGTACTTCTGCCTTTTCCAGGAGGTCCTATAAATGGAATCATATAATAAGAAGTAGGTGACATTTTGTGTGTGGCTTCTTTCATTTAACCTAATGCTTTTGAGAGTTTCCCATGTTGAATCTATCAGACTCTTTTCCCCTCTGGAATGCATTGTATGGGAGGGGCCACAGCTACTTCATCCCTTGACCAGATGATGCATATTTGCACTGTCAACAGCTCTTGGAAATTCTCAATAAAGTTGCTATCAACATTTGTATAAAGGGTTCCATGTGGACATACGCTTCCATTTTTCCTGAGCAAATAACTAGGAGGAAGGTTGCTGGGTCATATGGTAAGTGCGTGCTTAACATCATAGGAAACAACATTTGTTGAAAAGATAATACTTTTTTTCTCTGTACCATTGTCAAAAATTAACTGTGTGGGTTTATTTCTGTCTTTTCTATTCTGTCCATTGCAGTTTTTAAATGTTATCTATTTTCTTGAGCCCTTACATGTATATACCAAACACTATTTACAGCTCTTGACAAATAACTCTTGAGTATCCATTGCTACCTTGTGGCAGCTGCTTTTAATAGTTCCATTTTATTGACAAGGAAACTGAGGCACTGAGAGGTTTAGTAGATTTCCCAAGGCCACACAGCCAGTAACTGAGGGAGCTTATCGTAAATCACCCTTAGTAGGATTGTTGGCTTGGTTGTCTGAATTCCTTACCAGTTGGTAAACTCTGAGGACAGAGGTTGTGTCTTATTTAGCTTGGTGGCCTGAGCGCTTAGCAAATGCCAGCCCCAGAGAACGTGTTCCATGAAGGCATATAAATGAATGAATGAATGAATGAATGAATGAATGAACAAATGCACAAAATGTGCACCACATAGGTGCTTTGAAGATTATGCTCTTTGGTACCCCTGCCATGGGCATCATTCCCCAAATGCAAGACTGCCAACCACCCTGTTACAAAGTTTGCTCAAACCAAACACATGGACTGTCGCAATTAAAAACAGAGAACACATCCTGCCTAAAAATGCTCATCGCTGGCACGTAGGGTCCGGATTTCAAAAGACCAACTCTTATATGCTGGTATGGGGCTGTTTACAGAACGTCTCAAACAGAGAGGTGACAATGGCCAATATCCTGTGTGGGAATTAAGGGATGGGGGCGTAATGTTAATTGCCAGGTGTTCAGAGTTGGGTAGAAACAGGAGGAGCTGGTAGAATTGTGAGAATCACGTGGATTTTGTTTTGGGGGCAGAACCAAGGCTCAGGAGTTGGCAAGGAAGATTAAGCTTGGGTGACAGGTGGGTGTGGAGAGAAACCCAGAAAATCCAATTGGCTCAAGGTGACCTTTCTTTTTATTTTATTTTTTTCTTTTTATGATGAAAGCACAATAATAGTACATGCTGTGGTTAAAACTGTCAACAGAAAAGGAGGGTAGAACTTAAAAAGTAAAAGTCATCCCAAATTCCCTGGTGCCCCACGGAGAATTAATAAGATCTTGATTGATTCCAAAGATTTTTCTGGTCATATACAACTATCTATCACATACATCCCAAGAGCAGGCAATTTTTTTTTTCTGTCTCCTTCACCTCAGAGAGTCATTATTTCCAAGTCCTTCCAAAGTCTCCTGTATTTCAAAAAGCTCATACCCTTCTTTTATTTTGAATAACAAAAAGCTTTGGTTGTTCACCGCAGCTGCAGATTAGAATCATCTGGGGAGTACCGTTCTGTTTTTAAATGGTGGGCACTCAGGCCCCAACCCCAGAGAACCTGATGGATTCAGTCTGGGGTGTAGCCTGGACATTGGGGTGTCCCCTATGTGATTCTGTTGTGCAGCCAAAGTGAAGTTCATCTGGCTTTCGAACCTGGTTGTAGCAGCATCGCTTGGTTTCCTTTGTCTCTGGCTGTTGGGGTTTTGCCCTTGGAGAGACTGACGGATAGCTTGGGGCTGGGGTGGGGGAAGTGATTGTTGTAATGCTCCCTCAGGTGTCGCGAGGGTGTCCAGAACAGTGGCCCTCAGTGGTGGTACAGTGAGCATGTGGAGGGCACCGAACCCGAAAGGATGCAGGGACTCGGAGCAGGTTGGTCATTGTTCTCAGTGCGAGCTCACAGCTGTAATTAGTGGAGGCTGTCGGCACGCCTTTTAAAGATCACAGAACAGTGAGTGGTGGCATTGCGGTGGCCATGAATCTCTTTCTGTAGGACCAAGGACAGAAGTTGGTTCACGATTGGAATATGATTGGTTACTTGTGGCTGGAGCATCACTCACGGACACCCTTTGCCCTGGGTCACCGAGTTCGATCAGCGCCTCTCATGCCTGAATGTGCACAGAAAACAGCTGGGCTTCTGTTCAAATGCAGGTTCTGGGTCAGGGGCTCCGAGGCAGGACCCGAGAACCTGCATTCCTAACAAGTACCTGGGGGGACTCCAAGTTGGTCCTGGGGTGATACTTTGAGTAGCAAGTGTCCGATCACTCAAAATATGGCCCTGATGTGAGAAGAGCTTGAATATAGTTGTTTCATATAGTGAGAGAGTGGACCGTAGTACAAATTGACCTTATTTTATAGGCACGAGTTAAAGTGGGTATGTAGCTAACACAGGGAATGAGAAGACATGGGACCATTCAACTAGATACTTGTTTTTATTTCGGCCCAAATGCTTTTGGTTTGGTGTTTTCCTAGCTCTTTTCACTGGGAGTGGCGTTCCACTGTACTTGGGGGGTGGTCCGGGTACATCCTGGCTCACGGTACATCTCCTTCGGGGATGAGCATCTGTAAGCAGACAGTTCTCTGTAAGTATCGAACAGATGGCAGACGGAAGTAGGGAGTCAGTGACTGAGCACAATCTGGGCGGGTTAGTAGCTGTCTTCATCTGAAGAAAACGGGGTCGTGTTAATACCCGCCTCGTAAGATCGTTGTGAAGTTAAACTGAGGAAATGTGTGTGCAAAGCACACCACACAGTGCCTGCTGCAGAAGAGGCACTCGAGGTTTGTCACTTTTACTGCCCCTCATTCAGGAGGGTCTGGGATGCTGGAAACGTGCTCGGACACTGTTATTAGATAAAATGGACTAAAAATGTGTTTTTCTTCATTAACAGCTCTGTGTTTACAATTTTGCCTAAACACGCACATGGGAGCATTTCACGCAGACCTTTTCATGTTGGCTTCGTCTTCTCTTGCCATTGGTGGCTTGGGTCACATATCAGCCCCTCCTCCCCCAACTCCTAATGAACCCTGTGGGATCATCTAGTTATATGCTTGTTTGAAAAGTTTCTTTTATTTTATAAATGTTGCAATAGACATCTTGGAATATGTGCACGTTAGGTTATCTTTGGGAATGTGTATACATGTAGCTGATGAATAAATTCTTAGCAGTGGGATGCACTCTTTCATTCAAGAGTGTGTGCCTGTCCATTTTCGACAGGTGGCCACCTGTCCCTGCACTGATAGAAAGGAAATGAGTGTTTAAATTTAAACTCTCAACAACAAAAGGAGCAGAGGAGAGTGGTTTTTTTAAAGGATATTTTAATTATTATTTTTATTTATTTATTTATTTTTGTTTTGTTTTGTTTTTGTTTTTTTGACAGAGAGAGAGATACAGAGACAGAGAGAGAGATACAGAGACAGAGAGAGAACTGAACTGAGGGCACTCCCCAGTTCAGCACATGGGTCCGCACGGGCCGGGGCCAGGATTCGATCCTGGGTCCCCAGCGCTGCAAAGTGAGTGCTTAACCCACTGAGCCATCCTGGCTTCCCCTTAAAGGATATTTTAAAGGATGCTCGTGACATGATGCACATTTTATTTCAAAGTGACAGGTCACTGTTTTCCTGCTTCTCCCCCATTTTTTCCCTTTCACATTTCATAATGAAACAGAAAACCCAACACCCTGCTCCCATAGAAAAATAATCCGATTGATTTTTTCTTTTCAGAGACGTTGCCTTAATTATCTGTATATAGTGATGATATCCATTGAGAACCTGATTCAGGTGGTTGGTTTCCCCAGAAATGTTCAGTCATAATGGGGGAAATAAGAACATTTTCAATTTCCTTCTGGAGCACAGAGGTATTAAGCATTTTAGGAAAGTGACAGCTCTCCATTATTATAGCCTCTGAAACACAAACAAACGTCACTGAGCTCAGAGCTCTGGCTTCAGGGTTAGAAGTTTAAAACAACAGTGCATAAACCTCGACTCAGACCTCTGCCCTCTGAGTCCCAGCTTTGTTGTCCTCTTACATTTTCCCGCTGGACAACTTCAGGGTCTGGCAGAAGCAGCTCCCTTTTTAAAGTTTACACTCAGCTCATAGAAAAGGGCCGTTACTTCTGCCGGACCCTGGACGTAATTACTAAATGTCTCTCTCCCCGTCGCCACTAATGGATAAAACGATTTCTCTTCTTTTTTTCTTCGTTCTGAGGTGTCATGAGTCATATGGTTGAAGTTTATTGAAAACACTTCTTTTTCCTCCCTTAAAATAGTTGAGCATTGGACAGTTCATGTAAATAATAGATCTACCCAACTTTACAAGTTCCTGAATAAAAATAATAAACCTGGCCGACCACAATAGCTGCAGAATTGGACATATTCGCTCTGAGGGGCACTGGAGAAGGTGATTTGGTAATTATAGTCTGTTAATGGCCCTTTGCCAGCAGAATGTCTTTCTTAAAAGCTCAACAGAAATAGTGCTGGGGAAAAGAAAAAGGCATAATTGGTGAAATGCTGAATGCAAACTATACCGCCTGACCTAATTAAGCGGATTGCTATGGAGGCTATTCCAAAATATTCCATAAAATGAGCCTCATTGTGGCAGTTTGGGGAAGGAGAGCTTGTTTGTTTTGGAGGTGCAAATTCCAGGTAGGACCATGTGAAAAGTAGACAGATTGGAAAGCAAAGGGGTTACTGTGAAGAGCAGATAAACAAAGTGTACGCACGTTTTGTGTTGAAGATCTTTTTTTTTTACACAGCTACAGCATCTGGCACTGCAGATACATGTGAAGTTGAAGCTTTTTTTCTCACAGTGAAGATACTGTGTTTAGATAACACGTTACCCATCTATATCCTTGACGTGTCTGAATACTCTTCAGCCGCCTGAGTGTCAGAGTGGATGTGACCTTGTCACTTGACGGAAGAATGTGGACCAGCTTATTCAGCCATATTTGTGAACAGGTAGATGATTACACTGTCGCTTCCAGTCAGTCCATCCTCTGCCCATCCATCCATCCATCCATCCATCCATCCATCCATCCATCCATCTGTCTATCCATCTGTCCATGTTTTCATTCAAATGTTTATGGAATGTCTGCTAGCTCCCTGGTGCTGTTCTAGGTGCTGGAGCTACAATGGGGAATATAACCAACTAGGCCTTGCTCGTATGGTGCTTATATCTTAATGAGGTTGGTATGGAGGGAGGAAGAACAAACACATAAGTAGATAGTATGTCCAGTAGGAATAAATGGTAAGAAGAAAGATAAAATTTGCTAAAGGGAGAAAACCTGATGGAGAGAGACAGAGAGAAAGAGAGAGAGAGAGAGAGAGAGAGAGAGAGAGAGAGAACATGTTCGTGTGCACACTACTTCAGTAGGAATCAGAATAAAATTGGGAGAAAATTTGAGGTTGCCTGAGGAAGATCGCTGGCCGTGGTGCAAAGGCCCTGAGGTAGGAACGGGCTTAGCTGTCCAGAGATAACAAAGAGGCCAATGTGATGGAAGCAGAGTTTTCAAGAACAAAAGCCATAGATGTCAAGAGCAGAGACATACCTTGTACTCCGGGCCTTCCAGGCGATAAAGTTTATTCCTCCAATAGAGGGTTTGGGGGTTCTGGTGGCTTGATCTGACTCGTGGTTGAGAATACTCCTTCAGATGCTGGTTTTCACAGTAACACCCCATATCTTGATTGCCATGGCATTTATATGACTGTGTTGGCCAAACTCGTAGGAAGGTACATCTGAAAAGGGCACGTTTTACTGTATATGACTGATAGCTCAGTAAGCCTGGCCTTAAAAATGATCCCTATAAGTGCTGTGTAGACTACAGAGGGGCCAGACTGGAAGTAGAAAGGCCAGTTAGGGGTCTGCTGTAAAAATCAGGTGGAATAGAGTGGTGGTTGGAACTAGGTTGGTAGTAGAAATTCCAGTGAGGAACAGTTGGGTAGGTAAGTTTTTGAAATAGAACCATTGTGGTTTTGTGATAGATTACATGTAAATTCTCCTGTCGTCCCCCATGCTTCCATATCACAGCAAATGCCACCACTATCGACCAGTGATTCCAGCCAGAATCTGGCAGCCATCTTTGACATCACCCTCTTTCTCCCTCATCGTCAAACTCTAATCCATCACTCAGTTCCATTGGCTTTTTCAAGTCGTGGCTTGAATTCTTCCATTTTTATCCATCCAAGCTACCTTGTCCAAGTCCCATAATTTCTTGCCAGACAACTGCCATCATTTCCTACCTCTTGTTTATATTCCTACTCCATTGAAATTCCTTCTCCATGCAGAACTTGAAGTAATCATTTTGAAACTTTTATGTAACAGATACTGAGGATCTACTTACTGTTTGCCTGGCTGATTTAGATCCTGGAGGTCTATCAGGGAACAAAGTAGACCAAAGCCTTTATATGAGACAACTTCAGTGGGTTTATGAACTAAAAATTGACTTAAATTCCTATTTTAATCATTAAAAAATGAACAAGTGGCTTAAAAATATTCCTGCCATGAAACCATGGGTTGAAGAGAATACCAATGTGAACGTAGGAGATTTTCAACAAAAGCTTCTGCATAATTGCTGGATGGGATAAAAAACAAAGTTTCATGATTTAAAAAAAACACAATGGTTTATTATTTTTGAGAGCAGGTGAGAAAGAGAGAGAAGGGGGAGGGCCCAGAGCAGTCTCCATAGTTGACAGCATTAGTTTTCCATATAGTTTCACTCCACAGGTGGGCACAGGGCTGCGCAGGGCAGGAACTGGGCCGGGAGCCTCCCACATGGGCCCCGGCAAGAACTGAACTGGGGGCACACCCCAGCTCAGCATGTGGGTCCACATGGGCCGGGGCCGGGATTCGATCCTCGGGCCCCTGGGCTGCAAAGCGAGCTCCTAACACGCTGAGCCACCCCAGCATCCCCCTAACATTTTTATAATTTGTGTGTGTTTTATAAAGTACATAATATGCTAGCATCTCATCATAAAGCATGTATATAATTTATAAATAAAAAATAGCCTAGTATGGGGGCACATGCTCAGAATTTTCTTATTAATGGCGCATGTGCCATCAAACTTGGCTGTAGACTGCTCATATAAATCACTGGGGCTATATCAGTGGAATGTGGCTTTCCCAGGTGTTTATTTTCTGAAAGAAAACACATCTATTTTTGAATCCCTGTGTGTTTGTACACCGATAAGCCATCACAGCCTCTATCTGAGAGCATGTTAGGAAATACAGGAGAATCAGCCAAGCCACCTGTCAGCACCTACAGGGTCTACATTGTTCCAAATGCCAACGGAGCTGAAATTCCCTCAGTGCCATCAGCAATTTTCACCTCAGACATATGCTGTAATTAGTGGATTTCTTAATTACACACTGCATGACGTATTTCATGCTGAGGAGAGGTGGCAGGGAAATGCGACTGTAGTTGAAGATTCTAGGTGAGCAGATTCCATTCTTTTAGATTGTGAGTTCACTCGTAATGCATTGCAGACACGTTTGGATGAAGAGGAGAGTCATGGCAAAAATCCTTGGCTTCTTATTTAGAAAAAGGAAAGGACTTCATATACTGCTCATCTGGAGTTAAATTCAGGGCTGATGGAAAAGTCAGGGTTTGGTTTGCTGGTAGAAAAATGGAACTCATTCTCTCGCAGCTGCCACTCTTCGTCCCTTTCAGCCGGATGTTTGTTAAGTGTGTGCTGGGAGTCACGCTCATGCTGAACACGCCGTGCGCCGGCGCCTCTGCTCTTAGGACGTGGGCATGACTCTCGTCTGCCTTGGCTGGAGGCGGGAGCTGAAGTACAGAGAGATTTTGTTTGCTGTGAGTGACGGCATTGGAGCAAAGCCTGGCAGTAGCTCTAGAGCCCACCTGCTTAGTGGCAACTCTGAGTTGTCACTGTACAGTTTTGTACAAGACTCTGAATTGTCTTGCTTATCTATATACAAGCTGAGGGACAGAGCTCATTGTCAGGACCAGAGTGGGCCACTTTGAGAGATGGTGACAAAGGAGGACATGTGGTGTGTCTGACAGCAGGTTTTGGGGGGACCTTGGGAATGGGGAGAACAGGTAAATTCCATTTAGTAAGAGCTGGGAGAAGTAACGCCTCTTTCTCATCTTCTTATGACATCTTCGATACAATACACATTTCTTATTAAGCCATTAAGAGTTGGGATCCTTGGCAGAGATGCATTTAAATATTGTTTCCAGTTGGGGTTGGGACAGAAATGGGAATTGGCCAGATGCTCATGTTGTTTTAGAACAAGGGTCTTTGAAGTCCTGGGACATACTTGCTGCATTGAGGTACCGGGAGCTACAGCGAAGAATGCCTGGTTTTCGTAGGACCCCAAAGAGAAACCCTTGAGAGGATTTGTTTCTTCTAGAATCAGGGTCCAGTGTGAAAGGTAACTTGGTCAAGGTTTGAAAAGAGGTACACCCTGTCTCTCCCTGCAGGCATTTCCCTGGACTTTCTCTGGGATTTATGACTCTTGGAGGACAGACAGTCTCACAGTGAGAGGGAACTCATTAGTGGTATCACTCTCATGGTTGAGGATCTCATGGTCTTGAGGCACATAAATCTGGAAAATGACCTCAGTGAGCGTCCCCAGCATTGACAAATAGACACAACACCGTGGGCCAAGATTTGTGACCCGGGGGAATCTGCTTCCCTGAGTGGGAGGCTAAGCTGTGCATCTTCCCTTCTATTCTCCGGGCTGTAGAAAAAAGGTTATCAGTTCATTAATCCATTTACACACTCCCACATCTTCCCAGCTTCCCCACTTAGCCTTGCCACTGCGGCTGCGAGTGGCCTCCAAGCTAATTTTCTGAGCGTGGTGGAAAGAATTGGTATATAATGGATGAGTATCTCCATCTCAACCCGCATGTTTCTAAATAGGAAGTGTAGCGTCCATCCATTTGGGGTGTCAAGAGTTTCATCTCTCAAGAACAGCCCTTTTCGCCCTAGTGTGTAGCTCCGCTGACAGCTTCCGGGTGCTGAGTTAGGGTGTGTGCTCCGCAGATAGCAGAGAAAGAAACGGAAAAGCAACACAGTTATATTTACTCCTATAAACAACTTTTTGCCTGCCTTGAGGAAATTTAGCTTCTCACTCCCAAGATTGGATTTCTGATATAGGAACATTTTCAGGTTAACCAACAATGTCTTCCTTTTTTTCCCTCCCCTCTTCTTTTCTTTTCTGCAGAAGTCTCTCATTTCTGTCAAGAACTCTAAAAGTGTATTGGATTCTGTTTGCAAGATTTCATTCTGTTTGCAAGCTAACAGCTTAGCCTGCCACAGTTTCTTACATGCTGCCAGAAGACATGAGACTCCTGGGTCAGAGACAAAAGATTTTATGACTCAAGGCACAACACACAGGGGGTGTCAGGCTCCATCCCCAAAATGCCATGGGAGTGACAGGAAGAAGGCCAAGTGGGGGCTGACCACCCGCGGCTGGCATCAGAGCCTGGGAACCCACCCTGAACTTGGAAACCTTCAATCCTTATTTGTGAGTGAATATAGTCTTTGTAAAGTTAATGATTAATTTTTAAAATGACCATTGCCCTTCAATATTACTTTATATTAATTCTAAGTGTGCAGCATAGTGGTTAGACATTTATATAATTTGCAAAGTGAATCTCCCTTTAAATCTGTAAGAGTACCCAGTTGACACCATACGTCGTCATTCCCGTATCGGTGACTCTATTCCCTGTGCTGTACTTTACATCCTCATGACCAATGGGTCCTTCTTACTCTCTTCGCCTTTTCATCCAGGCCCTCCACCCTCTCCCACCTGGCAACCTTCCGCGTGTTCTCTGTGTCTATGAATCTCTTTGTGGGCGTGTGTTGATACTGCTTTTTTAGATTCTACGTGTCAGTGAAAGCCTACTGTATTTATCCTTCTCCCTCTGACCTGTCTCACTTATCATAAAATCCCAGCTATTTAAATGGGGCAGGGCAGGGTGGGGACTTTGAGAAAACCTGTCCAGCCGTGGCCCAGGGGAAGGAACTACTGGTTATACTGGTCAGAAAGCAGATCTGCTCCCTACCCCAGGGAGCTACTATCTGTATCTTCCCTTTTGCTGTGTGGACATCCTTAAAAAGCTAGTCCGAGACAAACACTGCCCAAGGATGTGCAGAGATTTGTGAAGCGCAGCCTTTGCAGGGAAGAATGTGGCGAGAGACGTGCTTACTAAATGTTACAAATACATACCTCCATTCTGCATGTGAAATATGGACAGTAATTTTTTTTTTTTAAATAAAAACAAATGTAAAGACATCTCCAATCTGCTCAAAGGTTAAACAACAGAGAGTAGCATGAAACGCTGCCTACAGAAGTACAGTCTAGACTAATATCCTGTCATTATATTTAATGTCCCTTTAATGACAATGCCCATTCGAATATGATTTATTTCAAGCAAATGTCCTTTTTATTTTTAATCACAGTATGCTCCTTCCATCACTGTATTTATGTTGAAACAAGATCATGACAAGCAGATTTGTCTTACAATTGTTACGTAAGACAAGGCCTCCAACTCACAATCCCCTCTAACTTGAGAGGGACTGGGAGAAAGGAAAATAATGGGGTGTTTGAATCTTCTAGAAAGTGGAGGTTTATTTAAGATGTGCCTGTTTGAATTGCTCTCTCACTTTTGTGAAGTGCTGCTTCATTTTTACAAAAGAAAAAGAAACATTTCACGAAGAGATGAATAGAAGGCCCCACTTCACTCTCTTCCCACTTAAGATTTATCTTCGTGCCCTTTTCTGGATTAGAGACAATAATTACCCGACTGTTTCGTCAGTGTAGAATGCAAGAGGCCCAGTGCTCTCAGCTCTCTTGAACTTTATTCCTTTAACTATGATTCTCTTTCTTTTCCTTTTTATTGTTTTTGAGAGGAGGTGAGAGAGGGAGAGAGAGAGAGAGAGAGAAAGAACATCATTGGTTGTGACATGGTTTCTTTCCACACAGGTGGATGTGGGGCCATGCAGGGTGCGAACCGATTGGGGGGCCTCCCACATGGGAGACAAGCACCGTTGCTGTGGAGCCATTTATTTCAGCCATTACCTGTTGCTATGCATTTCAGCATGTGGGCTTGCGTGGGCCGGAGCCAGGAATTGAACTCCGGACATTGGGAAAAATGTCTTTCTCTTAATGCCTATAAATTAATTTCATATTAGTTTCTATTTGAGGGTCCAACACACATATTGATGTAGTAGTCACTGTCCCAAAAATTTGAATTTTAAAAATTTATGTAACTTAACACACCTCAAGCTGATTTTACCAGCAGTTAGCATCTTTTGGAAGGATTGACGGATCATATCACATGCTCTTTGAAGCAAGGACTAAAGAGGTTTTCCTTTTTTCCTGTCCTGGAGATCATCCACAATAGTCTTCTAGTAGTTTTTTTTCTTCCTTCCATCATATATTTTTTTCTCTCCATGGGGATTTTAGATAAAAGAGAGAAAAAATAAAATCTTTGGAAAGGTGCATTTTCGGTATATAAGTTGAGATGTTTGGTGCCAATACAATAGCTAAATGGTAGCTGATAGGAGTGTTTGTTTGGGCTCAATCTGCCCTGAATCACTGTACTCTGTAGTTACAGGACCTCGGAGGAGTCTGCCACAAGAAGAGGCTGGGCAGGAGTCCCAACACTGGGCCCCAGTCTCCAAACTCTATCATTCAAGTTGTTGAGGACTTGGAGGGTCCCCTCCCCAGTGTGCAGTTTTGTTTTCTATATCTTTTTTAGTCCTTGAACAATGTAGTTGAAAATTCTGAGTTATAATGAGCCAACACACCAACCATGTCAGCTCAAGACTGAATAATTATTAAAATGATTATCTCCATCATTAGGCTCTTATTGTAGAGAAAAGTAATTGTGACATATTTCTACTACTTTTCTACAGTTCTAATTATGGGTTTGAGATGGTTCTCTCTTTCTCAAAAAAGAGAGAAGATTGCAGATTCACTTGCTTCAGGACTTTTAAAGAGCCGTTACTTTGATTTTTTTTTTAAGATATCACTTCTTGCTTTCTTCCATCCTACAATTATTGGGCAGAAGACTCTAACTGCCACCGTCAAGGGTCATAGAGAGCTAGATAAGCTGTCCCCTACAGCCATCACCAGACCATCTTGTGTATACTAAGGAGGTGATATTATTACGTTCATGTCCACTCTTCCTGTTGCCCTGTCTGGGTGGGCTCCCCATCGTAACATGGGGCCCCTGCACTTCATGGTGGCTGATACGACCACTTCCTCTGCTTTGTCTTTGGCACACAAGCTAGATGTGAAAACAACATCAAAAAAGACAGTCCTGCTCCTATGAGTCATTTTCCTGATTGATCTAATTTACCTTGAAGGTTAATGTATTCTAAACCAATTCAGAGATTAATAACCACTTAAAGATATATGGAAGACATTTAGCTCTCTGTGAACACTGTGTCATAACCCCGTTTATTGCCTCTTCAATGACTTTGGGAGTTATTTGATGAGATTTAAAGGGAAATTTGATTGTAGGATATGGAGAGTGGCAGGTGCAATGCATAAAGGGCTTCGGAACTTATTCTTGGTAATAAAAACAAGCGTGTAATTTGATTTTCAGTAATGTGATCTTAAGAAGCAAATATTTATTTTCAAGGTGGAAATCATTTTTATCTATTGAATGAGATAATTGAATATGCCATTTTGCTAAAGGGGAAAGATTGCTTTTAGGATATAAAGTGACACACGGGCTTTTATTTCAGCTCATTTGATTTATTGAATCAGCACAAGCAGCCAGTGGCTGAGAGACCCCTGCATGCGGGCCACTTCAGCAGAGGTGCACCAGGGGTGTTCTCTCCCCTTGTTTTCAGTCAGGGGAAATGCAGTTATTAGTCTGATGTGGTTTATTAGTGTGATTTGGGCATGCTTAGACCTGACGGATTCAACCCAGCGGATGGCAAGATCATCTACAACAGGGGTGTCAAACTGGCGGCCCACGGGCCACATGCAGCCCCTGAGGTAATTTTTTGTGGCCCACGATGCTCTGAAATAAAATGAAAATAGAAAAAATTGTTA
>PVKE010017160.1:0-31109 GCA_004027555.1 Craseonycteris thonglongyai
GTGTGTGTGTGGGGTGGGGGTGGGGGGGGGTGTTTTTCCAGCACAACACCTAGCACTATTCCATGAGGTATTGTCATTATTATTCCCATTTAACAGGTAGGGGGACTGAGGCATAGAGGTTAAGAGATTATTCTGAGCCACAGAGCTAGGAAGCAGCAGAAGCTAGATCTTAACCCAGGCAGCCATTCTGGCTTCAGAGTCTATACTCTTAACCCTAAATTTCCAACTCTCAAATAAGCTTATAAACTGGGAAAGTGGAAACAGTGTCTACTGCCTCCTAGTCTGGTACCTCACAGTCCAGGCAGAGTAAACATCTGGCCTTGTTCTTCCATCTACCCTGACAGAACCACTAACAATATATTGAACCAAGTCTTGGCTCATGATAAGGAAAGGGCTTTAGGGCCATGTTTACATGAAGATCCTCTGAGGCTCTCACAGAATGCATGTCCCTTGGCCCTGTTCTCATTCAGTAGATATGGGGCAGTCAGGATTAAACACCAAATCTTTTCTACAGATAAGAATGGCAATGAGGGAGGCAGCTTCTGAGAGGCGAGAAATGAAACAAATATAGGAAGGCTCAGCCACAGTGGTGGGAGCAGGCATGAAGTGTTAGGAAATCATCAGTCAACCCGACCTGGAGGGAACAGCAGTGCAGAGGAGGCTGGAGATCAGAAATCCAACACAGAAAAGACTCTTACCTTGTATTTTTCAGATTTCTAAGTACCTGCTCCTTTTGAATGTGCTGGTGGGATTTTATATGATGAATTTAAGCACTTTCATTTTCTTCAGTGCTTCCATCTTTGAGGTACCCAAAAATAGTAGGCTGTTCATGGAGTTGTATAAGGATTCCATCTGCTTTATACTGAAAAGTAGGGCTTTAATGGAAAATTAAAACTGAGCCAGATCGCCTTTCTACAGCAAAGCCCTGGGCACTTTCCCAACCCTTTCTTCTCTAATCCCCAGAAAAAGTTACTGAATCTGTATTTCTGTGAAACCCTACTGAAAAAGCAAATAAATACCACTAGTTCCTTCATTTCCACACATTGTACTATCTATTTAGAAGCAATAACAATTTCAAATATTGTCACTTGTAAAGTTTGATTTTAATTTTATTCCAGAAATTGTGTGATATGTTGCCTATAGTGAGGCACTGGCACACAAGGATATTTGAAAAGCACTGATTTCTGTTAATAGTTTCTCTTATTTGCTCTCAGAGGTTGGAGTGCTTCTCCTTTTTATTGTCTAGTTTATTGCCTAATCTCCTAGAAATACAAACAGAGCACCTCATTGTTTTCAGATATAGGAGCTTAGTAATCAGTGAACTCTAACATTCTGTCATTCTGTGTCTTTTATCATTGTCTCCTACTTGAAAATATCAATTCTGTGGCCATCCTTTTACCCTATCTGTATTCTCTTGATAGCTATATTCTTTAGGCTCTTCTGTGGTTTGCAAATAATTCCAGTGGCTTCACTCTTGTACTTTCTAGATTGAGTGAGGAGGTGTTGTTCCATGTCAAAATGAATGTGTTGGCTGATGTAAATATTGCTTCTTTTGCCTTGTCCCTTTATTAGTAACCCAATGAGGAGAAGAAAGGCCAAATTTCTCTGCCTAGTATTCAGTGCCTTCCTCTGTCTCCACATTCTTAATCATACGCGGCTCATCTCATTCACCACTACATTAACACTTGATTAGCCAGATGTCAATCTACTATACTAAATCACTAATGTGGACTATGTGATCAGCCCTTGTTTCTCTTTCTTGGAATCTTCTAACCCTTCTTTCCCTCAGAACTCATTCAGTTTTTCAAGGCCCCAGTTGGAATCCCAACTCTGGGAAGTTTTCCCCGGTCTCCTTGTTCTCTTGTATTGAACATTTATGTCTTTCAATTGCCTCTTAGTAAGTGATGCCGTATGCTGTTAGTTAAATCCTGGTTTGAGGAATTTAAGGTGCAGAGAATTTTTGTCACTTGCCAAGGTCATAATCCAATTACTAATTTAATTTAGGTTAGATTCCAGGTCTCCTAGATATCTATATTTATGGGGCTTGTTTTCTCAAGAGACCATTGGCCCTATATGCAAAAATATTGTTTGCTGTTCCCCTCCCTATTTTTTTTTTTTTTATCAGTCCTTCTATAGCATGTAGCTCAATATTATTCATAGTGTAGAGGCTTAGCAAATCTTTACTCAGATAAACCCTAGGCAGGTTCTGGAATGTGTAGCTGGTTTCCTGGCCATCTGTGGGGTGAGGCTACCATCTCCTTGGCCTTTGAGCTTCTGTAGTTTCTGATAGCATCAGATTCACGCTCTACTGACCTCCATTGTTTAGGTTCCCTAATTGTCCTAGACTACTTTAGGACCCACCATTGTATTTTTAGAATGGTGTGTGTTTAAAGATCTTTTGTTCTTAATCTTAAGCTTTCTGTTAATAATTTAGAGTGCTCAAGGAAATAGTTATTTATTTGCCTTCTGCCATCAGGTTTTGCATCAACAAAATTTTCACTAAAAACAATAGGAAGTCACCAGCAGAGCACAATGACATCCAAGACCAAGGTAAATGCAGAATGTTTCAAAATCTGGAGGAAACTGAAAGAATATAATAATGAATGATGGAAGAGGAAAGAGTAGCAGGATGGACTTCAGTGTTGTGCCTGGGGTGACTACAGAAAGCAGATGTTTATCTATTATGCACCTGCCCATTTCTGGTTCCTCAAAGTAGCATTTAACTTTGTCCCTCAGCCACATAAAACCCACCTTTGGCTGTGGGAGTGCCTTCATCTCCGTGCATTAATTTTGTTCACTTAGTAGTGGCACCGTAGCACTACTAATAATTTTCTCAGCAGGAGGGTGGTAAGGATGTCACACTGTATCCCAACCGCAGCCCCTGTTTGTATATCCTTTAAAAAATGATTGAAAATAAGCCTTAGGAAATGTTTCCCACGGTGAAGAGGAGGAGGGATCACTCTAGTAATATCTGTTAAAAAACAAAGCAGCGTTTGTCAGCTGGTCATTAAGAGTCTTGTTAGCTACCTATGAATAGCTCTGTGTGGTTCCTCATTAATGGCTTCCCTTGCTTAGCCCTTACCTTGGTGGCAGGTTTAATGCATCTGAGGGATAGAGATCAAGAACACTTTCCGTGGATGTAGACAAGCTACTGCGGCCAAGACTGGAAAGAGGGTACCTGTGTTTCACCATACTTTGAAATGCCATGACGGTCTTTGCAAAGTGGTAGTGAACTCTTTTTCCTTCCTTAACCATGCACTGTCTGTAATTTCCGTGCTTTTCCCACCCACCTGCATACCGCTGAAACCACTGCCTTAATGTGGGAGCTCATACGCCACTGACAAAACGCACTTTGCCCTTGGCTGGCATATAATGTCACTACTTCCTGTATTTATCAAGTTTGTTCATCTTCATTCAGTTTGGTACATGTTAATATCAGTCTTGTCCATTTTCAGTAGCAAGCTGCTAAAAGGCTAAGAGCACACCTTGTTGAATTTGCTTTGTGTCCAGTGTGTAACACTGCATTGACTGTACATTTATTAAATGCTGGTTGATTAAAGTTCTAAGCTTCCAAGTTGGGAGGTCTTACAAGTGTTTTCAGTACTTCTAGAAATGAGATGCATCTTCTTGTAGATAATACATTAGGTCCTCTGCATTGATAGATCCTCAGTGTCATAGTTTAGAATCCAGTTTTGGTTACACATAATGTTTTAGTTTCCCTCTGATGTCCCATCTCCTTGGGTAAAAGTGCAGTGATCCCAACTCCTAGACCTGTCTGCAAGTTAGGACCAAAGCTTAGATAATGTGCCATGCCATACTTTTTTCACATAAATATGATAACCATATAATTCTCACTGTCTTACAGTTATTATTCAGCAGATTCTTGATTTCACACTGCCGAGAGTTGGAGGTCGTTCTCTAAGAGGCCGAGAATTACTCATTGAAGGCTGGGGAGGTATGGCTCTCAGTCTTCAGAGGGAAGATTCTATGAGGACTATGTCATAAGGAGCAGAACCAGATGTCTCTGTGGGTGCCAGTAATTCCTGGGCAGTTCAGGTTAGTTTATAGCTGAGTGTGATACAAGGAGGATTGACACTTGGAAAACTGCAGCTCCAAATGTTGTCAGATTGTCCCTCAGCCCAGCCATGCCATGTCGGAAGAGTCCAGCAAGGGAAAGTGTTGAGTGTTCCTGATTGGGGCCCAAGGCAAGCCTGGATGCTTTCCCTGATTTCACATCCCTAGCTGTGAAGAGGTCCTGTTTCTGGAGGCTGAAACATCCTGGCCTCCACCCCGACAGCAATGTTCCCATGCACTTGAGATCCAAAACTGTTGCTGTGGGAAGAGCCCTGCTCTGTGCCTTCCATCAGGACACTCGGGTGTACTCTCAGTGCGTCCTGAATGAGCTATTAATAGAACACACAAAAATGATCCACTATGGAGAGTGTTGGTGAGGCTGGAGAGAGGGGGGATAATGGTTGGAAAGAGATCAGCAAAGAGTTGATGGGGCAAGATCATGGTAATAATAGAAAGATTGCTTATATTTGTTTCCTGTGGCTACCATAACTAATTACCCTAACCTGGATGGCTTAAAACAACAACAAAAAGTCTCTCACAGATCTGGAGGCCAGAAGTCTTGAAATTAAGGTGTCAGCAGGGTTGGCTCCTCTCATAGGCCATGAAGGACACTCTGTTCCATGGTGCTTCTCTAGCTTCTGGTACCTGCCGTCACTGGAATTTCTGCACTGTCTTCATATGATATTCTCTGATGTCTTTACATGGCCTTCTCTCTTTAAGGACACTTGTCACTGGACTTAGGGCCCACTCTAATCCAATAGGATACCATCTTGAGGTTCTTTAGTACATCTGCAAAGGCCCTTTTACCAAATAAGGTCACATTCATAGGCTCCAGATGAACGTATTTTGGGGGGGCCCACATTCAACCCATGATGGACCCTCAAAGGGGTAAAAATTAGCTGTAACTCAGACAGAGAAAGAATAGGTGAGAAAGGTATTTATAAGTTTGAATGCCTACGAAAGAGCGGACACAATATTTTACGTGTGATTTTTAACTATCACTGAAAGACAGATGAAGATACAGTGAAAACTTTATGCGAAAAGAAAGAAGTGTAAAGATGTGGAGTGCCATGAAACTTCAGGAAAACTGGAGGCTGAGTCATTATCTGAGAGTGGAAGATTTGGAGATGGGAGAGGGGCTTGGAGAATCTAGAAAAAGTCCAAACAGCCACAAAAATATAGGATAATGTGTTAATAGATGGGTAATAAGTATTACAGAAAAATTGTGAGGCCCCATGGGAATCTGTAGATATTTTTGATGGTTTTCT
The DNA here is from genome assembly GCA_004027555.1 of Craseonycteris thonglongyai. Lineage (NCBI taxonomy): Eukaryota > Metazoa > Chordata > Mammalia > Chiroptera > Craseonycteridae > Craseonycteris > Craseonycteris thonglongyai. Next base: position 5,343 of record PVKE010017160.1, read on the forward strand.
TCAGTCCAGTTTTGGGGGTTTGCCTGATAGTACTTATCATTTTGAGGTGGAAAATCTGACCTTGTGTTGACCTAGAGTTGAGAAATAGTTTAAATAGTAAGGGGGATGTTCTAAGAGACTAAAGACAATAACAATTAAATCATGTTGAAATAGGGTTCAGACTAGATAGAGAAGTGAGCTGAAATTGGGATGAGGGCTAAAGTAAGGGAGGCTCAAGGTTTTAGGGATGTGATGAGTGGACACAGCAGGTGTGGAGGAGAGACAAAGGGGAGAAAGCCCTAGGGAGAGAACACCTAGGAAAGTAGAGTTCCAAAATGAGCAGGAATTCCTATTCAGTGACTATTCACTTAACCATAGAATAGAGATTCAGGATTAGTATAAAGAATTTAAGAAACTTAAAGGCATAGGCCCCCTTTGCCCTTGGTTCAAATATGTATAAATGGTGTCTTCTAGAAAAATGACGTGTATGTTGCACTTTAAAAAAAAATCCTGGTTAAGTGTTCTGGGTCCTCTGAGGCCTTACATTTTGACCAACTGATTTAGTGGAGATAATATTTTGAACTGGTATTCAATTTATTCTCCCTTCCTTGTAATTCTTGTTGCCCTGGGAGTCTCCCCCATTGAGGCTAAGGATTACATTACTTCAGGGGGAGGACAGACTGTAGTCTAGAACAAAGAAAACATTGTTCAGCTTTCAACGTCCAAAACAGGCCCTTGAAGCATGTTTCAGAGAGCAGAGTTAGCCCAGGCCTTCACTTTAAAGAGGCAGGCTTTGTTAGAAGAAAAATGATTTGTGGATGACAAGGAGCTGGATCTCAGAGGGCCTGGCATATATTGTACAGTAAGCCATGCAGGAGGGAGGCTGCAGGAAGGAGGAAATGTCTTCCTCCATTGAAGGATGGACCTTGGAATGATTCAGAGACTAGAGTTAGGAACTGAATGGATTGCTGGGATACCCCAGTCCAGGTGAGGGGAGAAGCTACATACAGAGGGACTTGGACCTTGAGTCCTGCCTGGAGCTCAGGGATGAGTGCACCCTCCAATGAGACATGTTTAGGCAGAAACAAGCCTGGGATGGTGTCCTCTCCCAGTTCCCCAGAGTCTCCATGTGGCACAGGAGAAATCTTGATGGTCCTATAGGCCCCCTCAGGTAGATGTGGAGGTGCTGAGGAAGCTGGGTAGAGAGGCTTGGGGTGGGAATGAAGGAGACACAGAACGAACTCTGCCAATCTCACTTGCTAGAGGCGGACTGGGATCATCACTGCAGATGCCCACCAGTCGCATCGACAGAACCAGGCTAACACCCAAAAACAAAGGGATGTGACATCACGAGGAGTTGGGTGAGGGCTTGGTGGGCAGTGCCTGGACCATGTCCTCTCCCCATCCTGCTGTGGCTGTGATCCAAAATCTTCCTGGGGGGGTGGGGGAAGTGGAAAAGGGGAAGGAGAACAGCCCTGAGAGGCAGTTTGAGATGAATTTGACTCATTGCCTGAAGCAACTAAATTGAAAAATTAAAGACAGTAAGTTGTCTAGAAGTAGCATGGTGGTTTTTTCTACCAGAAGCAGAAATGCAATGGTTATGATCAAGTTGAACTCAACTACAGAGAAATGAAGTAACTAACATCTTTCGTACACAGCTGAGTAGTAAGTGTGAATTTCAGACCTGTCACAGTGCATGTGAGCTGTATTTTCACATGCTGCTGCTGCTGAAGGCAGCAGATTTACTTACTTGCATCTTACTGTACACTTTTTCCGTTGAGTAAATCATGGGTTAGCATACCTGTACTATGTTCATCTTGGACAAGAAGTGGGGAGACCTGTCCTCTGAAGGAACAGATTTGTACACCAGATATTTCAAAGTGTAGTGGGGATTTGGCTTCCTGTTGTTTAGTCAGCAACCATTCTTCCAAGTGCCCTGGAATGATGGACCTCAGTTGCCATGGAGCTTCAGGTCAGTGGAAAGTATTTATTAGAATTTCAGGCCTTTCTCAGACAAATGCCATACGATTTCACTTAAAAGTGGAATCTAAAGAACAAAATAAATGAACAAACAAAATAGGAACAAACTCATAGAGACAGAGAATATTCTGATGGTTGCCAGATGGGAGGGGCGTTGGAGGGATGCACAAAAAAAAAGAGGAAGTGATTAAGATGTACAAATGGCCAGTGATAAAAACAGTTACATGGATGTAAAATACAGCTTAGGGAATATAGTCAATAATATTTGAATTAACTAATTATGTATGGTGTTAGGTGGGTACTAGACTTATCAGGGTGATTGCTTCATAAGTCCCATAAATGTCTAATCACTATGTTGTACACCTGAAACGAATATAATCATGTATGTCAACTGTAATGGAAATATTTAAAAATTATTTTAAAAAAGAATTGCAGGCCTTTCTCTAATGAACTTACTGTAATGCCGGAGATAGACAAGAAGAAAATTTTTACAGGGTATGATCCTTCAGTTCCACATTTTGAAAGCATCAGAGTAAATACTAGAAATTAAAGTCTCTGACTGACTATAAGGGGAGACGCTCTTCATTTTTATTCTATCCTCATGGACTAAATAAAGCATGAGTTTATGAAGGGATTCATTTCCAAGTATAATTCATAAGTAGTTACTAGAACACTCAAATGAGAGAGGGGGGAAAAAACCAGTTAGCTCTTTTTAATTATATTTCATTTCCCTTTGACATTCATGCAAGAATGATGTTGCATTTAAGAAGATGTTTTAAAACCTGTTGTTTCTTGAAATGCCTTGTAATTTTGGAAGGGAAATCTTCACTCTTGCTTTAAAAAGCCTGTGGTAGGTGGGTGGAGTGAGGTGGGAAGTTGACTGTTGGGATCCTGCTTGTGTATGTATTTTCCTACTAGAAAATTACTCACATCATCTCAGAACATAAATTCATGTCATATTTTTCCTCATCTGTCAGTGGGAACCAAGAGAGACAGAGACAGGGGACTATAACATTTATTGAAAGAAGTCACTAAAATAATTAAAATTATAAAATTTTAAAATGTTGAGTTATTAACTGACAGCCAGTTTTATAATATTTTTGACCTATGAAATAGCTTTATTCAGAATCTTCTCAAAAATAAAAATTTTTTTAATTAAAAAAATGTGCATAGGGGAACGTAGGATGGCTCAGTGGGTTAAGCGCTCACATTGCAGCCCCGAGGACCGAGAATCGAAAACCGGCCCTGGCCCGTTCAGACCCATATGCTGAACTGTGGAGTGCCCCCAGTTCGGTTTTCATTGGGGTAAGATCCCGGCCCATTTTCTGCCCTGCGCAGCCCCATGCCCACCTGTGGAATGAAACCATGTGGAAAATCCAATGATGTGCAACTATGGAGAGTCTTCTGGGCCCTCCCACTTCTCTGTCTCTGTCTCTGTATTTCTCTCTCTCTGTGTCAAAAAAAATGTACATATACATTAAAGCAAAAAAAAAACTTTTTATAAAGAACGTAAGATAGTACTTATTCTGGGTACATATTCACTCATCTTAGCTTTTGGGCCATGTCTCTACTACGTATCATTGATATTTTTTTTATGAAGAATGCATTGTTTTTGTTTTTTTCATAGAGTTGCCTGCAGTCTCCTTCAAATTTGTGTTTTATAGTTAAAATTTGAAATCATTATGTGTACATCATAATATTTTTAACAGAAAAATAGCTCTTTCTGCAGATAAACAGAAGCTGAGAACAAATTTTGCTAAATGGAGGTTTCTCTCAGACTGATTTTTTTTCATATTGAAATTTGTAAATATTTTAGCTCAAATATCATCACAGGTCTTTTACCCCCATTCAGGATTCTTATCTTCAATAAGTATTTTTATAAGACAAAACTCATGAAATTACATTCTTCTATGGTCCGTTTAAATGTTTGATCACATTTAGATGACACAAAATCACAATCTTCATAATTTTATTTCATTCTGGACAGAATATAAATGTATTCAGTTGAAACTAGGAGCACTATGAAAAGAAAAAAGTCCAGATACCCAAAACATAATACAATTTCAGAATTAAGTCTTGGGAACTATTTGAGTTCTCATCATTGAATGTGTTTAGTTCCTTCTTTGCTTTTGTTGGGGTAAATATCAAAAATATTCCTATTTGCAAGCCTTGTTTTCAATAACTGAAATGGGCTAAAAGCTTTAAAAGCTGAAGTGTCACTGCTTTGATCAAAGATTTCCAACTGTTTTGGAATAAATCTCACCCAAACTTTATAGGATTCACCTATACTTTACTAAATATACTATTTACATAATATACTATTATGACATACCTAGGTTGATTTGGGGAGTCATTTCTCAAACATTTCTAAAACCTGGTTGATGATGACAGGTAGTAAAATAGAAAGCATGCACTACCATGCTGAAGTGTTTTTTGTATTCACAAAAATTTTGTAGTTCAGTGTTTCTAATTACTTGTCAATTTCTCCATCTATATTTTTGTTTGTGTTTGGTAGCATATAAGCACTTGTTTGAATGCAGTTACGAATTATGCATATGCTATACCCAATTCCAAGTATTTTCTGCTCCATAGGTTTTTTGATTTAGTAAAGACAGTTGTTTTTAACATCATAAAAGTTGTGTTTGTATTAGACTGCACAAACAAATAATTTCATCTCTTATGTTAAACTTTTCACAGTTTACAATAATATTCACAAGAACATGAGGTGGTTCACCTGTGACAGATGAAATTCCACAGCCTTATTCTGACCCCAAGAAATAAATGTAAAAATATCAAACTATTATTGAAATTAACTTTGCTGTTTAAAACACCCCTTAAGCTGGAATTATTTAACTGTTGGTGAAGTTTTTTCTTCTGCTGATGAAACCAACACATTAAAGCTATCACTTCACTTTTCATTTATGCACAAAAAACCTGAACTAAAAAAAAAAGGCCGAATCAACTTAGAAAAGCAGGCATTTGATCTAAAAGAAAGTCATGCTTTCTAGTGTTAGTGAACTTTCCATTGCTGCATGTGTTAAATTGTCACTTGTAGGCACAGTCTTATTACAAGAATGAATAACATTTGAAATAGTTGCTGAAGTAGTTAGCAGATTTGTGACATATGATTTAGCTAATGAATGATATCACTGTGGCTCCCATGATGGGTAATAAATATCAACATTTTGTACCAGTTAACATTCATCATCATCTTTCTTAAAAAACAGAGATTCAGTTATCAATTTTTTATTAAATTTTATTAAATTTGTATTTTTCTTTCTTTTTTATCTCACTGCTGCTAACATGAATAATGCAAAGTAAATATGGCATAACCACCAATAAATGACAAAAACACTATAATGAGAGCATTCACACCATTCTTGAGAAGGCCTGCTTCCCGAAACTATTTCATGTACACACCTAAGCTATAACTTTTTATGATCCCCATTGACCCTTTTGCCCAGTGGTTTTTTGTTTGTTTGTTTGTTTTTTTATTAATTTTAAAATTTATTAAGGTGACATTGGTTGGTAAAAAATTACATAAGATGCAGGTGTACAATTCTACATTACAACGTCTATGTATTGCAGTGTGTGCTCACCACCCAGAGTCAGCTCTCTTTCCATCCCCATGTATTTGATGCCCCCTCCCTGCTCCCCCACCCCCCTTGTACATCTCAGGCTGCAGCATGGGTCATAAGTGCACTGGGTGTCATAGAATGGAGACTGGGAGGAGTTAACTGTCCTCAGCTGCTCATGTCCAAGTGCTCTTTATGTTTCGTTGGTGAGCATCCTGCATGTTGTCCTTGAAGGGGGCGTGCGTTTTTACTTACACCAAGACTGGAAAGGACAGGAAAAGAGATGAATTGTCATTGGTCACCTTTCAGACTTAATACATGTTAAGGTGAAAATTCTCTTCACCATACACTTGTCTCACCCCATGGTAGGCCAGACTATGGCAGAAGCGGGGAGTGCAAAGAAGAGATTACTAAACCCAATCTTGGTGCATGTTAATGATAATATTTGGTTTAAAACAATGAAACATCTGGACAAATGTTTAACCCACTGACTACTGGAACACTAGGTGTAATCTAGCATTTTAACAAACAAGCCAAGATGTAAGGCCACCCTAGTGAGAGAGATCACCTTTCTCCATCTGTTCTCCATCATCCTCTTTTTTCTGGACTATTCTAATGACCTTCTGGCTGTGCCCTCCTCTACCTCCTCTACTGTTGACTCCCTGTCCCACTTTCCACAACTGAGTGAGCTTTTGCAGGTCTACGTGAGGTCACAGTGCTGGGGAAAACCCCTCACTGTCTTCCTAGTGCAGTTGGCATAAAGTCCAGCTCTTCACCATGGCCCAGGAGGCCTTTCATGCTCCCATCCTCTTCCAACTGGCACCACTGGATTTTATGCTTCTAGGGGACACATACCTTGCCTGTCTTTTCTTTGCCAGTATCGCACATGAGAGCTGCTCAATGTATTTTCTTCCAGGAATGAGTGTCTTGCTAATCCATGGCAATAAGGAAATTCAAGTCCAAATCTCTATGTCCCAAATATTATTTCTATCTCTGATAACAAAGTTGGACAGCAGACTATATCACAGGATTAAATCCTCCCCATTAACAGAGGTGTGATGATGCCTACAAAACATTCTGATTCTACAAGTGTCCTAACCCCACCCTGCCCAGGGAGTAAGCATGAATTGTTGGGAGTCTATTGTTTTCACTAAAATAAAGTCAGAGATTTTGATTTAGGTACTCTTGGCATACATGAGGAAGAAAAATGCTTCTCTGGTTGATTTGGGAGAAACTGGGACATAGAATGTCGGTAATAGAGGAATACTTATTTTTAAGTCACAATTTTGAGATCTTGTGTTCTTATACAACCGTTTTCTGTTGGATCTCTTTTTAAAACATGCTACTGTTCAGTTTTATCATGAATGCCTTTCCAAGGACAATAAATGGTTTCACACACTATGACATTGTTTCCATGGCAACTAATGTATTTTAGTGAAGAGAGACTGTGCTAGAAATAGGCTAAAAAGGACAAATACAGAAATGGCACAGTATAAAATGTGGGGCACTGTGTGTTGTAGTAAAGATTTTTTCTTTCTTTTTTTTTCTTCTGACTTTGTGTTTAGGAAAACCTATATAATGAGATCTTGGCTTCTTAACTATCACTGATAAAATTTTTACCACCCACAACACTAGTAATTTGCTAACACAATTCCTTCACTTGGTATTCAGATTTGTTTGCTTGTTTGCTTTAACATGATGCATTCCAGCAATATACCAGCATTTGTAATTTTATTTATTTTTAAATGCATTATCTTTATGTTCCTTACATTCTCCTCTGGAAACCACCCACTTCTCTGCTGCCCTCTCTTACAGGGCTTCTATAGAAGTATTATCTACACTACCTGTCTCCACACAGCATTTGTTTAAAAATCAAAGCTATTACCAGCAGGCTTTCACCCCACCACTTGATCCAGTTGATTCCCTCTCACCCTCTAAGGCTCTTACAGTTTACCTCTTTTGTTTAGAAGCTAACACGCCTAAGTATATATACATTTCAAATAATTCTACCAAACATTAAGGCCATATATGAGCATTTATTGTAAACCCTGGTTCTTTTTAAAGAACAGATAGTGTTACTCTACTTTGTGTGTCTCCTTTTACTTGGATCGTTTGTTATATGATTAAAAAAAACACCTTTCTGTGCTCTTCAATACACCCTGAGTGGAGGGCAGATAGCATTCAACTTCTATTTTTTGGGAAGAGAAGCCATGGATTAGATGAATAGATCTTATGACTTATAAAGATAGCTAGATGATCCCCTCATTTATGTTAGTTGGGCCACATGATGCATTTTGAAAATTTAAACGAACACTTTAATATTGCAGTTTTGTATAAAAACTGAGATTTCCAGCTTCTCTTGAAAAAAAAAAAAGGAAGTTCTGGCAAAACCAAGCCTGCGTTCTCTCCTAAGAACAGATTGCGCAAGCAATGTTGCAGATGTCCTGTTGGAATGGGACAGGGCTCATCAGCTCACCCCAACTCCATCTCACCTGCTTTATTCATCTGGTCTACCTGCTAGCCTGACCCCTGTGGGTTTTTTAATATGTGATCATGACTGCACCCCTTTTCCCCTACCCATTCACTGGGCAAATACATAAATAAGAGCTAGGGATGAAACTTGGTTTCCAAGCCAACTGCTTCTGCCCTGGCTGTGGACCAGAATTCTGTGTTCTAAACCAGAATTTATCGGTCAGTGGTGAGAATATATAGGTCAGTGGTGAGAGGTCTCATCAGGTGGTAGAGCCTATGTTTTGTACTTCACTAATTAAAAAAAGATCCTGCAGTTAATTGTACTGGTCACCCACACACCCTCTTGTTTGCCACTATCAGTAAGTTGTGCTGTCAGCTGTGGTGTGCAAGATGAAGTCCTGAGGAAAGCGTGGACATTCATATGTGCATAGGAAAACTGGCTAGAGGGAAATGCTCCAATGGAATAACAGGGTTCAGATTGGCAATGAGCATATATTCCCTTTTCAGTGAGGTAAATGTATATTATATAAAAGAGTGAGATGTTAGGACAAGGTCTAGGTGACATTGGTAGAGCCCTGGGATGTCCTCCCAGTGTTGGTGATGGAAATGTTCTCCAGCCACCTTTGCTGTCTTCTCTCAGACTAGACCCTTTCCTTTGAGTTCCTTCAGGGGTCCCCTCAATGCCAGTGTGCTGAAGATTCTCTTGGTTGGCATCAACTTATTTTCAATTTTGTCACTACCCTGTGCCCTGTACTATTTTGACCGTGCACTTATAAGTATACCTTTACTAGGGGTGGGGTAAGATGGGAGAAGAGGTTGTAGGTGCTGCCATCTTGAGCCTTGTTGGAAGCTTCGTGTATGCAGGAGGACACAGGATAAGGAGCTAGTCTAGGGCCAGAATGAATGGCTAGAGGAAAGTACATTTTTCCTGGGGAAGCAGGGCAATGAAGACTTCCCTACAACAAAGGGCCTTGTCTGAGCTGGGGCCTGCCCCAGCTGTTGGGCACACAGGCGACTATGGTGGCCCTGAGCGTGGATGGTCTCAAACACTGCACTGCGTGTCTGCACAGCTGTGGAGGCCTGTGGGAGCCCACTATGAGAGTGGGCCCGTGCTCGGGCTTCAGGCCAGGAGCCAGGGGCCACCAGCCCTTCGCCAGGGAACATTGAAGAGCTTCTGTGTCCACTCGGTATGTGTCTCAGCTTTCTTTGGAATTGTGGCAGAGTCTGGCTCTGCCTGGTCTTTTTTGTGCCTTGGGTGCTCAGTTAAGAATACGTGAAGGAACACTGCCCCTGTTGACACACTCGATATGGGATCAAATGGTTATTTTATCCTCAGTTGCCACTGACATCACACCACATACAGTCTGAAGATCTCACTTTAGTTTTGATTGAATAGAGCTATGATCACTGGAGAAGAAAAACACCATTCAGTTGTAAATATGTGAAGACGTGTCTAGTAACGTGCAGATGTTTTCTGGCAGGCCAATGAATATTTTAAATCTTTTGCAAGTAGTGAAAAGAGTTGACTTGGGAATAGAGAAGATTCTGTGGCAAGAGCAAAGTCTACCTAATTTCTCTCTTAATCCTCCTTTTCTTAACATAATTAAGCCGAAACCCAAACCAGGATTTAAATCTTGGCTTTGTTGTGGCCCTTCAATTTCTTTCATCATATGTGAGATGTGATTATGACTTTAATGTACTGAATCTGTTTCTCAATCACATTTTTCAAATAAAAGGGGAAGCATTGGGTAATACTAAAAACAACAGCAGAATCTCTAGACTGGATCATTGTTGTTTATTTATAGCTAAAGTCACAGGACTAAATTTAAAGGGAAGGTTATCTTCTGGTTATGGCTATGCTGTGTATGGTATATGGGTGCATCCTCTCCCCTCAACACACCTCCTACTCGTACATGCAGGAGGGAGTAGGGTCCACTGGATCTAGTGTAGTTTCATCCGCTTCCTCCCTGTCAGTCATCACTTCATGACTCTGTTACCGCCCCTCTTGACCCTTCGCCCTTCTTCCACCAGCAGAGATGGCACGGGCCCCCATTGTGTTGGAGGTACTATGCTCAGTGCATCCTGGCCGCAGATAAGCTGGCATTCAAGCAGAGAAGGGAGACAAGGAAACAGGTACTGAATGAAGTACTGTAAGAACAGAAGAGTGAAATCTAGTTCTGCACAGAAGTGGGGCCAAAGGACAAGAGTGAAAAGACAGTTTTTGTCCTGGGCCCTCCAGGCCAATTAGCAGAAAATTGTATTTATCCAGCAGAGTTGTTGAGTTTGGCATGATGATGCTTAATATGCTGGGGGCTGCGTCTATTTTTCTGCTTCTTCCTGAGATAGAGGCAGGTTAAAAATGCTTCTTTACTGGCCAGTAGAAGTGTGTCCCTAACTGGCTGACTTTTAGCTGACACATGCCATCTCGTGAGATAGCCTGTGCCTTAGTTTCCCACCTTTCTCCCACCTGCCTCCCCCTATCCTTTGCCCTCCTCTCTGTCCTGTAGCACTCCCAAGCCTCCTGCTGTTCTCTGAACATGTGGCCTAGGTCCCTTTGACTGTGTCTGGTTATCCCTTTGCCTGCCCTGCCCAGTCGTAAGGGCCTTTGGTAGGTGCTTATTGGAGAGTCCCGCAAGCATTTGGAAATACAAGGGTGGTGGGGACTGGAGCAATGGCTATATCAAGAGAGCTCAAAGTTGAGTGCGTCTCGGTTTTATTTTTAGAGTTTTATTTTTATCTTTATGTATTCTTCCAAGGGTGATCTGATCTGATCTATATAGTTGGGACTACAGTAGTCCCCCTTATCTTCAGGGGATATATTCCAACACCCTCAATAGAAGCCTGAAATTGTGAATTATACAAAACTCTATGAATACTGTATTTTTCCTATACATATATACACTTTACAGCTTCTCTTTGGCATATCCCAAATGTCACTACTCTTGCGCTTTGGGGTCACTACTAAGGAAAGTAAGGGTTACTTGAAGAAGCACTGTCAATCTGATCATTGGAACAGCTACTGAATGAATAACAGGTGGGAAATGTATGCAGCATGGGTATGCTGGACAAATGGATGATGTCACATCCTGGTCTGGACAGAGCAAGATTTCATATGCTCCTCAGAAGTGTGCCTCCTACTGGTTGAAAACCCGTTTGGCCCTCAATTTAAAACTTATGAGTTGCTTTTTTCTGTAATTTTCCATCTAATGTTTTAGGACCTCAGGTGACTGAAACTATGGAAAGGGAAACCGTAGATAAAGGCAGGGGAGTTGAGGCAGGACTGTCAATAGTTAATTTTTGGTCAAGGCCTCGTCCTTTGGCTTCTGTTCCTGCAGTAAATTACACATTTGCAACATTTGTGGATCAGCCTTACTCTGGAATCTGGGTCACTTCAGTCATATTTCTCAAACAAAACATCAGCACTACTATAGCAAGAAAAATAAAAGCATGGAAAAATGCCCTAAACGCCCACAAGCCCACAATCGAATGCATAGACAACTATTTAAAATGCCTATATAATTGCATTAGCGCTTCTGTATCTATACATACACACCTATGGGGGATGGAGGGGCTCTATCTTGCCTTAATCCGTGGAAACTTAAAACTTGAATATTCCAAAAATCTGGATTTCATATAAAGATAAAGTAGGAGAATATTTGGTTACTTTGTTAATGACCTTTTAAAAGAAATATAGGAGTCATTTCAGTGAAATGTACCTCCGTTTCACTTGAAATGATTGATGATCAAAATTAACTTATTCCTCACTTTTCAGAAACACAGTCTTAATTTAAGAATGATATACTTAGTTTTAAAAACAAATGCTGCTCTTCATTCCAGATAAGGTTGCCATGTGAATTTTACTTTTAGGCAATTCTGTTTCATCCATCGTGTCCTCTTGGAAACAGTGGAGCTGGTGTATAACAATACCTCAGGTCCTGTATGCTTACAGGGAGTCTTGAGGTTAAAGCTCTGACATCCTTCTGGTTTTGGGCTGTAGGATGATGCAAACATGTATTGTCCTTGTTATTATAATTAATCCACCTATGTAGTAACCCTGAACAAGATACTGGAGGATGCCACATATAGATCCATGGATAAGATTCCATGTGCAGTAGTGAGCCAGCAGCTCCAAGTGCTTTTTCTGTTTTCCTTTTGGTCCTGGTTGCTAAAGTGTTGTGGAGTGAAGTCTCATACTTTCAGAGCCTGTTGATGAATGGGGCATCCTGTGTGGTTGCAGTTGTGCTGTGTGCATGAGGGAAGTTATGTTTCCTCACTACTTTGAAAAATGGTAACGATTCTCCAAGTGCTCTTTCTGTGGCAGATAAAGAAATCTTTCACCTTGCAAATAGAAAATTCCATTCTATAAATCAGAATGACACCCTTCTTAAACCTCCAGAGTGTGCAAAACTGTATGCATGTTCTCTTTGGTGAAAAGTTCTCAGAATACTGAATTATTCTTTTCTGGTTATAGGGAGGCCAGGTAAAATATCTAGATGGAAAGCATTCTCATTTTTTACAGCTTGGTAGTATCTAGATCCCAGTGGGTTGCCAGAAGAAAAGGCATATTTTGGCTGGTGGCATCTCCCTGGTTGGGACAGGACAGACAGCATTTCTCAGAAGCAAGAAAGAGATAGGGTATGCTAAGGTAGAGGCTGTCATGTCATGCTTATTAGCACATTCTCTCCCTCCTACGGAGATGCTGGGTCTCTTGCATGTCTGCAGTGAGTTCATGATTTGAACACCCATCTGCAGAAACAATATATGAGTTTTTAATTCTCTTCCCCATGGTCAGTTTTTCTTTCTTTCATTCTGAGTCATCTTTGATTAAACAAAACAAAGATATTATTGTTAATTATGCATCCTTTCAAACAGCACAAAACTTCTCTTGTGTATGTGTGTGTCAGGGGGATGGTTTGAAGGGAACTGTAATTTATAATGGGGGTGTTTTAAATCATGGACCAGGAAGAAAGATGCCAAGAATCATAAAGTTGCTAAGAATTATATTGGAAAAAGTTTAAGCCTCTGTTAAGATAGGAACATTTGCTTCTGCCTTTTTATTTTTTTCCACATTCTTCAAGCCTTCACTTTCTGCCCTAAACAATTATTGTAACATAATTCCATTTAACTCTTTTTATTGTTCTCTTTAGACAGTTTATTTTAAAAGTTTAGCTGTTTTGTTCAAACAGCTAGACTTGCAAGTAATAAGTGAGGGACTGTAATATTGGCAGGTTGTAGACAGAGTGTTGAGCAAACTGGCCATCTGCCATCCTCCTGCTAGCACTTTGAAGATTAATGTGAAGTAGGCAAGCGTGCCATCAGAATCAGCACTCAGCTTTGCCTGGGCCTTGGCACAAGGTTTAAGGTAATTTTGGCGCTAGCGTTTTGTGGATAAGTCGGTGCAGGCTGGTGGTTGACAAGTTTCCCAGAGAGGAGAACCCCAGCTGCTGGGGAACAGGTGTCATCCCAAGAAGGCTGTTTTGATAGAGACGCCCACCCATAGTCAGACTGGAAAGTGGGGCAGATAGGTACTGAGGGGTGGGAGGAGATTTAAGTCACGAGATAAGTTGAACAAGGCCTTGGAAGACTCACTTTTAGTGTGTCCCAACTGCGGATGACTGTAGATACTCTGAAGACGGTGTGTGGGTGCACATGCTCATTCAGTATCTCCACTCTTATCTTTCCTGGCTCCTGAAAGTTAAAATCTCATGCTGGTTTCTTTTGGTGGTACAAGGCCAGGCCTTTGCTGTTTCAGTCAGGCATCTGTGACATCTGTGACTTAGCAACAATTGTGTGAACAAGAAAAAAATTGTGGGCAAATTGATTGTAGCAAATGGAAAATCTGTGGTGGTATTTTGTGGGTAGTTTGCAGGCAGAGTGCTCAGTTCTCTTTTGATGTCTTTATTTTCTTTCTTCTGCAGTGTTTTGAAGAAGCAGGATGCTGATCTAGACGTGGAAAAAAGTAAGTTGACAAATTTTACACTATGAGCACATACCTTATAAATTAAGAGCCCTTTGGGACTCAGGACTTGGTCCACTTTGAATTTGGGATTGTGACTCTGTGTCATAGTTTTCTAAGAGAGTGGTAGAGTGGGGGATGGAGCCTGGACTATGAATTAGAAGGTCTTAGCTCACTTTGATGAACCTGCGGTTTTTCCCCTTTCCCTTAGTTGTAACATTCAACTTGGGAAGTAAGAGAACATATGTTTTAGCTATAAGATATGTGTCTCCACCCCAGAAATAGATTGGAACAGCTGGTCTGTGGCTGATGAGCCTGCAGGGGCTGGTGAGGGATGGGCAGCACTCTGTCTTCAGACTGCTTGAGGAACCAGTCCATCCATTGTTTTTCTCCTCTCTCAGATGGCTACTGCTTACCTCTGCCCTAGTTGAACCTTCAAATTGTAGTCACTATGTAACAGGTCATTCTTTCATTCACTTAACTTTTTTTGGTGCCCACTGGGTGTGAGACACCATTCTGGACTCTACTGATTCGAGAATGAAAGAGATGAGTACACAGGTAATTATCATATGATGTGAGATTGCTGTGCAGAAGGGGTTCTGAAAGCTGATCTGTCCAGAAAGCTTCTTGATGGAGGGGGTGTGGGAAAGAACCCTTGCGGCAAACCTTTGCCGAATCCCTCTGCTAGTCCTCCTCTCTCGTCTCCCACGTGCCTTAGGTTTCCATGAAAGGTTGGACCTTAAGTCTCACTAGCCATCGCATGTGGGCTCCTCTTCTGCCCCGGGCTCCACTGCGCAATTCCACTGCCTTGGGTGTAATTGTCAGCAGTGTGAAGTTACATTCCTTCATTCCCTGTCCTCTCAGGGAGTGCCATTTCATCATTCGAGAATGACTTGGGGTTATTTCTCATTTTGAATTTAGGGGTAAGAGAGGTTCTTTTCCCTGAACTGAAGCTTCTCCATATACAGACAGCATACCTTTACATTGAGAAAGTATACCATCCAAGACATCATTCTAGGACAGTTATCCCTGATCTTTGGCCCATGCCACCTCCTAGCTGCTACAGCAAGCTTGTTCAGCCTGCAGCGCAGGACAGCTTTGAATGCGGCCCAACACAAATTTATAAACTTTCTGAAAACATTATGAGATTTTTTTTTTTAAAAGCTCATCAGCTATTGTTAGTGTTAGTGTGTTTTATGTGTGGTCCAAGACAATTCTTCCAATGTAGCCCAGGGAAGCCAAAAGTTGGGACACACCCACTGTTCTACAGAATGCCCTGTGACCTCTTTTAGTCATATAGCTCATACAAACCCAGGAGACTTGGGGAAATAAAAAGGATCTAGTCAGGACCAGGCAGAGGGGAGCCTTCTTTGAATTCCTGTGTGCTTAGGTGTTGGCTATGGAAGCCAGGGGTTGGCAAAGGTCCTCCTTCTGTGGGGTCAGCACCGTGGCCCTCCTGGGCCAGGCCAGACTCGTAGCAGGCTGGAGCTTTTGGGTGCCAGGAACCACTGCAGGATGATGTAGCACAGAGTGGCTGGAACCCCTGGCAAAGCAGTTCAGGAAATGCCTGATGCTGCTCCAGCACGCAGGTGTGCATGTGCCCTGTCTAGTGCAGCCCGGGCCGAGCGAGGTGAATCCTGTAGCCATGAGAGGAGGACATCCGGTTTACGGAGGAGGCGGGTACATTAACTTGTATTTCCGGTACAACACAAGCAGACAGGACTCAGTAAATGGGGTGGGAAGCCTTGAGTGGAATGAATTAAATTCATTTTTTTAATTTTTATTTTTGTATTAATTGTTCAATTTATTGGGGTGACATTGGTTGGTAACAGTTACGTAGGTTCCGGGTGTACAATTCCACATTACATCGTCTAGGTAATGCATTGTGTGCTCACCATCCACAGTCAGTTCTCCTTCCATCACCAGATATTTGATGCCCCCACTCTCCTCCCCGTGTCCCCTCAGGGAACCACTAAACTATTGACTGTGTCCATGTGTTTTTGTGCCTTTGTTACTTTCAGTTTGATATTTGACATATAAGGGAAGTCATATGGTTCTTGATTTTTCCAGTCTGACTGACTTTGCTTAACATGATGATCTTCAGCTTTGTTCTTCACTTGCCCTAAGACTTTTTTCTCTCTGAGCCTCATTTTTCTTATGAGTAAAGTCTCTATTTAAGGACCAAAATGAACTCCAAGCAATTCCTCCCCCCTAAACAGTCTCCTTCCCTACAACCCAAAGCCATTCCATTTCCCTGAATCCCAGTCACCAGGAAAGCAGGCTGTGTGAAGCCTGGTTACTCAGTGATTACTCAGTGATACAGAACTTGGTCTTGCCTGATGCCTGATCACCAGTAGAATGGGTCAATCTGTGTGTGAGACTGGAGCAGGGGGCATGGAGAATGGAAGCTAAGTTCACATTGTATAGTCTCTGGGGCTGGCAACCCTAAGCACGTGTGTCAAAGAGGGCCTAAGCATGTGTACACGGGAATTGTCTTCTCCAATTCCCACAAGTACCTGGTGAGCTCTCCCCTGCATTCAGAAAACGGTGACCTTTACCAAAGGCAGGGAGTTTGGCTTCTGCTGTTCTTCCCTTCTTCCTTACTCTCTCTCCTACCTCCTCATAACAACCAGAGCACACAGTAAGATTATACACCAACACAACCCTCCACATTGCTACTGGACACATAACCTCATGTCTCCCCAAAGACCAGCGTTCTCAAGCTTTTGGACACCTCATGTAAGCACTGCTGACCTTCTGACCCATGTAGGTCCTGTTGCCTCCTGCTAAATAAAAATTTTGTATGAATTAATTTTTCTACCTCTTAACCAGGTATGTAAGAATCATGTACATGTGGCTTTAAAGCTTGGTTTCAGACACAGTCTCAAATTTTGAACCCTCAACTGTTTAGAACCAGATTTTGTTTTCACAATACTAATTAGCCCCACAGTAAGAATCCAGGATATTACTAAAACAAAAGAAACACTGAAAAATGGGGCAACTTCTGTGTACATTCTACATTTACAGACTAATTCATTTCAAGAAATTCATTGAGAAAAAGGAAACAACTCTAAAGCAGGAGGTGATTTTTCTATTTTTCTTTTTAAATGTCAGTTTTTATTTAGGGAGGTCCTTGTTTCTGTCAAATAGACAGTAGTATTTGTGACCATATTTTGTACCATGAAGGCAGCTAGCTATCTAAATTCTGCAAACAGGGGAAGCCGGGATGGCTCAATGGTTTAAGTGCTCGCTTTGCAGCCCCAGGGACCGAGGATCGAATCCTGGCCCTGCACATGTGGACCCATATGCTGAACTGGGGAGTGCCCCCAGTTCAGTTCTCACCAGGATGAGACCCCGGCCCAGTTCCTCCCCTGCGCAGCCCCGCCCACCTGTAAAATGAAACTATGTGGTGGAAAAACCAATGATGTGTAACTATGGAGACTGCTCTGGGCTCTCCCCTTTCTCTCTGTCTCTGTATTTCTTTCTCTGTCAAAAACAATAAAAATAACTCTTAAATTCTGCAAACAATTGGAATTAGCAGCACTGCAATTCTTGGTCTCACCAGAATGAAAGGGGCCTCTCTTAAGGCAGATATCAAAATACTTTTAATCATGTTAGGTGAAGGCCACGTAGGATACATACAAACCAAACCTCTTTTCTTAGCCCTTTGAGAGTAGTTATAACCAAAGTAGATGTTATTTTAATCAAATCCATTTAATCATGATTTAAATTACTAAAATAGGATGATTCGGTTTAATCAGTTTTTAAAAATGCATTTTTGTTCCTCTCACATAGCCTGATTAAATATTCTTAAAGATTCAGTTGAGTATGTGTTTCACTTTTAAAATTTACTTTATTGTTTTTGACAGAGAGACAGAGACAGAGAGAAGGGGGAGGGCCCAGAGCAGTCTCCATAGTTGTACATCATCAGTTTTCCACATGGTTTCATTCCACACAGGTGAGCAGGGACCTGGACAGGGTAAGAACTGGGCCGGGGCCTCCTGCATGGGAGGCACACCCCCACAAGCTGGGGGCTGAACCAGGGACCTCCCACACAGGAAGCTCACCCTGGAGAAAAGTGAACTGGGGGTCACACCCCAATTCAGCATATGGGTCCACACAGGCTGGGGCCAGGATTCTATCCTCAGACCCCAGGGCTGCAAGACGAGCGCTTAACCCGCTGAGCCATCCCGGCTTCCCCTGTTTCACTTTTAGCCCAGCTTCCCCTGTTTCACTTTTAGAAAATATACTTTATATATTTAAATCTTACTTTTGGAACCCATACTCAGAAGTATCTTTCTCAATAATTCTAGAAGATTCTGTGAAAAAATTTGTTTTTATGTTTCTCTTATGTTCTTACTGCTCCTACCTTTTTTATCTTCATACTCTCTTTGCTTGCCCAGATAACTTCATTCTTAAGAATTATCAGGGGATGCTGAGATGGCTCAGTGATTGAGCCCGTGCCTCATGGTTGTGGAGTCTGGGATTCGATTCCTGGCCCTAATGCATGCAGAGCCATGTGCTGAGCTCTGGCACAGCTGGTGACTACCAGAATGGCTTGGCTGCAAAGGAGGCCCCTGGCTAGGTTCCTGCCCCACACATCCCTAAATCACCTGTGTGAATGAAACCATGTCACAACTAATGATGATCAACTGTGGTGACTGCTCTGGGTCTCTCTCTCTCTCTCTCTCTCATTCTCTCTCACCTTCTCTCAAACAATAAGATAAACCTTAAAAAATAAATAAATAAAAATAATTATCTATTGATTTGTCTGCTTGAAACTTAGTACTTTTGGAGAGAAAGCCGAGGAAGTATTGTCTTATGTCTATATAATGCTATTAAGAACCATGGTTTCTGCAGATAAAACCCATAGATAGAGAAAATAAACATTTCTTGGGTACACAATAGTATTTTTTTACTTTGCCATCTACCAAAGTGGCTTTCATTGGCTCTCATTACCCCTTAACTTGGTCATGTGCTTTTCATTCATGCCTGCAGCCAACATTTTCAGAGGGCGTAGTAGGAGCCAAGTACTAGGTTTAGCACATATAAAGATTCAGACCTCACAAACTTACAAACAAAGCTTATTTATATTACAAATACACAAATACTTCACAATTATTGTACAAATAACTATATAACAACAATGGTAGCTCTAAAGAAGTATAAGGTGGTAGGGCAACCCCATCTAGATTGAGAGGGAGGGTGTTAAGGAAGACCTCTCTAGGAAGTAACATTGCCTTTGTTTAAATTTACTCGTAAAACTTGTTAAAAAGAAGTCACACAAATATATTGGCTCAATTCTAAGGTAAGGTGGAATATGGAGACGAGAAGGCTATGGAAACAGGAGATGATTAAAATCCTTGCTGTTACTATGGTGTCTTGAGCAGCCCATGGTAAGGGACATGGTTTCCTCACAGATTGTTGCAACTGTCAAGTGTGACACATACAAAGCATTCAGTATGTAGTGAAAGTCCAATAAACTAGATAATAATTAGTAACTGCAGAATTTATGCTGACTTATCTTTGACCTTTGGCGTTCCATTCATAGTTCTGTCTTTATAAAAATGTTCAACTGACAGAGAAAACTCAAAACTCCATTTACAGAAACAACACACTGTGACTCTTGTGATGTTTCTTCATTTGGATTGGCCAGTAGGTATAATTTACTTCAATGCAATGGCAGATATATGAACACAGACACAAAGTAAAGGTAATACATCTGTGCCCAAGAGTTCTGTCAGCATTAGAAAATAATTCTGGAACTACCCAAAAAATCTGGACTTGGAGCTTCCAAATTAGAGCTTTTAAAATAGTGAGCTTCTGTAAGGCAATGAAATGTCTTTCAGGTCTTATCTACTTGACTCAGAGGATACAGGTAGAGCCCTTCAGAGGCAGCTCACTGTCATGAAGCCCAAGAATCAGTTTCCACCTCACATTTAGCTTCTCTTAATCTGAATTCCCTCAGGACCTTGAAATACTCAACCCTCGTGACAGGGCGAGTCACACTGTTCTTCCTTTGTTAGTTACTGTACCTTCAGGAGGTCCCATCCTGCGGTGGACCCTCGTAAGTGTTCTCCAGACTGGTGGACACTTTATCCTTTTTGGTACAAAGCCCAAATCAGAAAGCAAAAAAATGTGTGTAGTTTGTTATTTTAAGCTTTAAAAAGAAATTAAGAATTTTACTTGGTCCTGAAAAAGAGACCACTTTACTCATGAGAAAAATGAGTTTCAGGAAGGAGAAAGGATTTGTCTAAAGTCTTAGAGCAAGTGAACAGCAGAGTAAATATTTTTACTCCTGGACCAAAAATAGTTGTTATGCATCACCCATAATAACTCACTAAACTTTCTTTTACATAAATCCCTGGATTGTAAAACTAAAGTGCTACTGTCCAAGAAGGAAAAACATGCCTTCTGCCAATTTGAATTTCCGAGGTAATAAAAGATCCCTCTTCCTAGATATTACAAACTCAGGCAGATATTTGTGACTGTTAGAAGAGCTATGGATAACAGTATTTACATTGTGATTCAAGGAAAGAGTTGAAAAAATTGGGAGTAGATTGTCTAGTCCAGAATGCAGAACAGTTCATTCATTTGTCCCTCAAACATTAATGAACACCTGTGGGCCAATCACTGTTCTAGGACACGTGTTATCTTATTCAGTTGCTCTGTTTAACAAGTGAGGAAAATAAAGCTCAACAGAAGTGAGATGATTTGCATAAGGACTTATATCTAGCAAGTGGCAAGATCCAAAAGTAGGTCTGGGACTTGGAGTACCCTTCTCTTTCCACTCCACAGTGGATGTTCTTATACTGAAGTTCAGTAGAGCAGAAGACAGACGAATTACCAACAGCCTCATGTGTTTAACTGGTAATTGTGTACACATCTTTCATTTTCACTGAATTTTAAAGGACTTTCTCATTTATTTGTCATTTTAAAAACAGTAATGATGTTTTTATCAAGGAGAAATTAGAAAATTTTAAAGGGAAGCCATCTCTTTAAACCTGACCTGGTTCCACCAGGTAGTTCCCTAGGTGACAGCATGAGCGTGACTTCCAGGGGTGACATTCTGTCGATGTCTAAAGAGGCCTGTGGGAAACTCTCTTTCCTTAACCCGTTCCTACGCCTGGGGATCATTTTATTGTATTCCTTACCTCAGTAGCATTCATCGTTCTATGAGATGAGAGCTGGATGTTGGCAGGAGAGCTTGGAGAGAAATGCTGCCCACATTACAATAGAGAATCAAGAGGAGCTCCCACCTGCTCTGTAGGCTTTCTCCTGTAGCTGTGAAATGCTGCATAATTTGTTCCACTGCAGCCAGGCCTGCTGGGCGAAGGTTGGGATCATTTGGTGGTTTGCCTTGCATAGACTTATTGTCTGCTGAAATCATGAGCGAAGAAGAAATTATTAGTAAAATATGTATGAAGAATGGCTTAAAAGATGCTTTTGCCTCTGTTCCTAAATGCTTTCAAAGCAGAGCTGTACTTGTTCAGAGCCTAGTCTGAAACAGGCCATAAAAATACATTGTAATTCAAACTTGTCCTTTAAAGAAGGCTATTTCTGCCCACTTTTGGCCCATAACAAAATTTTATATAAGCAGAGAACCTTCTGGATTAGTTTTCTGTGGCTGCCATAACAAATGACCACAAACTTGGTGGTTTAAAACAACAGAGATTTATTAACTCAGGGTATTGGAGGTCAGAGTCCAAGATCAAGATGTCAGGAGGATTGCCTTCCCTCAAGAGGCTTTAGGGGGAAATCTGTGGCTTGCCTCTTCCACCTCCTTGGTGGCTGCTGGCGTTCTTTGACTTGTGACCACCACTCCAATCTCTGCCTCTGCCATCAGATGGCCTTCGCCTCTTTGTGTCTATCACATCTCCCTCTGCATCCCTCATATAAGGCTACCGGTGATGGCTTTTAGAACCCACCAGGTAATCCAGGATAAGCTCCTCTCATGAGACCTTTGACTCTTATTGTATCACATGATCTCATCATCTCATGCCATGTAAGGTGATAGTTACAGATCATAGGGATAAGGAAGTGAATGTCTTGAAGAGGAGGTGAATATTATTTTACTCCTACAAATTCTCTTTGGGAATTTCTGTATTTTCTTTTCCTGAAACATAAAGCTTGTGACCACTTGTTTCACATATTTCTTCATTGAATTTGATTTTTCTGAAAGGGACCACTTAGAAGACTGAAGACCCAACCTTGTCTCCTCAGCCTCAGAACAGGCCAGGCCATGCTTATCTTCTTTCTCGGAATGGGCATAATGTAAGGATGAAGAATTCTGGGCTCTGGGAGTGGGGAGGGGCCTTTGAAACAGATCCTCCCAGTCTTAGGGAAACTGAGGCTGGAGATACAGGATTACCCCAGTCAGGAGTGGAGATGAGGCCAGCACTTACTACTTTTGCCCACCCCTTCGGTTATGTTCTTGCAGAGCTACCAGCTGCCTCTTGCAATATAAGCCTCTAGGTCCTCCTTCATGTGAGAGCTTTTCAGCACCTTAAACCCCACCCCTGTAGTCCTCCTTTCCCAGGTCAACAGTCCTGATTCTTACAAATATTCTTATGTTACCTAATGTTGGGAATCCTGTCATTCTGTTTACTTCCTCCTGGATGCATTCCCTTTATCTCATTGTCTCTTTAAAATCATGGTTCTCAGACATGAACAGTTCTTCAAAGATGGTTTGACCAGAGTAGAGTAAGACTACCTAAGACTATCTAGGACTATTAGGTCTTTAGTAGACACACATGTTTTCAGCATCATTAGAGGCTATACTAATGCAGACCAAGATTACATCTGTCATTTAGCTGCTCTATCACACCTTCAGCTTGCATTGTCTTGTATTCAACAAAAATCCTTAAGACTTCAAAATATAAATTGCTTTAAACCTTTCCCTTTTGCTCCTGCCACATAGAAAAGGTAGGTTCTTGTCAGTAGCAGAATGAGATCAGCTCGGGATCCATATGGGTCCCAAAATAGATAGATCCATGGCCTGGTGCATGCTTGTGGGGATGATAGTAGCAGCAGGCAGTAAACGGAAGGCAGTTGAACAATTTGGTAAGGCATAGCACTGGGGAAATTCTTCTGTAGGTGGCAGTCTAGAAGGACAGATGGCGCAGCATTGTCTGCCTGAGCAGGTGAAGGGGCCAGGTAAAAGGACTACTGGTACTGGTACACAGGGACAAGACTCCAGCCAGGAAGCTGATGAAAAGAGTTGAGTCAACTGCTGAAATGAAGTGGGGCCCAAAGACAGGAACTTAATCCCAAACAGTAAAAGGAAGCCCAGGTCTGAAGTCAGAGTCATAACATTGATGTGAGTCTGAGTGTCAGTAACCAGAGCCTCACCTCCTCAGATTTTGGGGCCAGGGTTACAGGAAGAACTTGTGAACAGGGTGAGTTGTCCCAGTTGAGCAGATTGAAGGATGTAGAGCAGGTGATAACACCATATTCAAAGGCTGTCCGGAAAAAACCCAGCCGTTGTCAGTGTAATGAGAACAGTTACATGGCTGGACAATTTCGGGACAGCCCTCATATATGCAATAGATGTTTTACAATTATAAACAGGATTTTGTCTCTGTTAATTTAAGGGCCCTTTTGTTGTTGCCTGTTGAAATTTTTTACAATATCTATTCTTTCTTCCAATTAATGAACTATCCCCTTTCAACTGTGACTCATTTGTGGTCTGCATAAGAACAACTTGGTGAAAACATTAACCATGGATGGACCTACAAAGTCCTGCTGTGCAAGGACCACCCTCCAGGTCCATGTTGCTCCTTGGTGCTGTTGGTGCCCTTGGGCGTGGTCATCCAGTCAGCTCTGAGTTTACCAAACTGAGTAGTCACTTGGTCCAGGGTTTCCCATCTTGCTCAGCTGGGCTTCAGGTTGCTGTCAGATGCTTTGCTGCCATCCAGGTGCTCTGTGTCTGTAACGTGTCATGCTGAGAGTCTTGTGAAATGCCCTGTGCTGGGGGCAGTGCTGGGGGAAGGGAGAGTTGATGGAGTGCTTGGTTATTCACTGCTCTGAGGGTAGAGGTACCTGGTTGTTCTCACTGATGTCAGCGGTTTCAATCCTGAGCCTCACTTTCTGGAGCACATTTACCAGTGTTCACTCATGGGTGATTTTCAGGAGGGACTAGAACCCCATCTTCAGATGTGTAATCCTAATCTTTGCTTTAAGGTTACCTCTACTAAAGACTTTGTGGCGTATGTGTGATCTGTGAAGAGCAGCCCCCACTGCTGGGGGAATATGGCTGCTTCTCAGAAGATGGAGGGGTGTCATTAAGTTGTGAAATGTGTTACTACTGAATATAGTCAGAGTGTAAAGTGAAGGAAGGGAAGTGAGGTGCTGTGTGGATCATTTATGTTAACAGAAGAAGGGATAGAACAGCAATTCATTCATTTGCGTAGGTAGTCTTTCCAGGTAACCTACCAAGAGAAAGTGAAATGGTTTCAGGGTTGCCCACAGGCAGTCTGATGTAATGGAAAGACTATGTGGGCCTCAAGGGATTGAGTAAATGCTGACTGTGCCACTGAAGAGCTGTGTGATGCTGACTGTGGGGGAGACAGATGGTGACCAAGTTTAAACTTGTAACTGGAGAGTATCTGGAGAGGAGGTACAGGGTGCTAAGGAATCCATAGGAGACGATACCAAATAGGAGTGAGATGAAGAGGCGCTGATGAGGGGAGGAATTAATTTAGCCACTTCTGTCTGTTATTCCCCCTTTCTTTGGTCAATACTGGCCAAGGATGGGTAATTTCTAAGTATGCTTCGGAGTAGATTGATACTTAGGGCACAAGAATATTGGCTGGGAGAAGGTTCCTTTCCGTGTTAATTTTTCTGTTACTCTTTATCAAGACTTAATGCAACAGTAATTTAAAAGAAACAGATCTTTGTGTTTAGGGAAGACTTTGTCCATCTTTAGAGAATGTTCTCAAAAGTAGTCCTTTCTGACTGCAAGTGGGGGAGACAGTAGTTTAAAAAACTGCCACTTTGCCTATTATACTGTTAGCAAATGAGGAAAAATAGTTCATGGCCATGCATTAAGGTGATATGTATTGCAAAAAAGGAAATTGAAAATGGGGGAAAGTTTGAACAGCCCTTAGGTACTGAAAATGAAATAACTCATAAAACTTACTCATGAAGTTTAGATCATCACAGTGATCCATAATGAAGTTTCTGGTATGTGGGAGGCTTCATTGGCAAGATGTCAGAGGCACTTTTTTCATATATAATGACAAAAAACATCTGACACTTACCAAATTTACTGTATTTCATTGCATTGTGTTAATAAATATTGGCTACCAGCTAATTAAATAACTTTATTCCATTTTTAGAGTGGCTGAGAGGTAAGTAGAGTTAGGCGTCTGTGCTTTCTAGATGGTAAATATAACAGCAAGACATGATATAATGTATTTTGAAGGAAAAAGGAAAAAGCTTCAGAAACAATCGTGTCAGAGCCAACAGAGCAAGATGTGTCAGGGCAGGAAAATGTTTGTTTTTTGTTTTCAAGTCTTTTTTTTAAGATAGACTATTTTTTAGAGCAGTTTTAGGTTCACAGCAAAATGGAAAAGGTACAGAGATTTCCCATATACCCCCTCCCCCAAAACATATAAAGAGTACAACCTCACCCATTATTAACATCACCCCCTTCCCCCCAAGTGTTACATTTGTTATAATTGATGAACCTACATGTACACATCATCGTCTCCCAAAGTCCATAGTTTACATGTGGATTTACTCTTGGTGTTGAGCTCTCTATGGGTTTGGATAAAATGTGTGTCAAG
Organism: Craseonycteris thonglongyai; assembly: GCA_004027555.1. NCBI lineage: Eukaryota > Metazoa > Chordata > Mammalia > Chiroptera > Craseonycteridae > Craseonycteris > Craseonycteris thonglongyai. The sequence goes on from PVKE010017160.1 coordinate 31,094, forward strand.
TATCCACCATTATAGT